>JAQFXQ010000244.1:0-10346 GCA_034693645.1 Pergamasus crassipes | reverse complement strand
ACATATCTCCGCACAAAGCCTCGTCTTCATGTCCAAGGCCACTGCCAACCAGGCTATCTAGTCGTACTGACCGAAAGTCATACTGTGGAAGTATATCATTGTACTTTTCTAACTTCTCCTTTTCAGTGCAATCTGCGACAAAGCTAGGATGATATGACGTTTAGTTGACGCAAGAGAGTGCCAGAATATCGCACGCAGTAACAGTCCAAACGATGAACTTTTCTTCTTTCCATGAACCTCAGATACACCTTCTGGTCGAGCAAGGCGATATAATGAATTTTAATAATATAAAGATTTTAATCATATTACTATAATGAATCTTAAAGTGCTGTGAAGTGCAAAATATCGAACACTCTCAGATACATACCTAATTTATACCTGTTTTTCTAATTTATACTTTGCTAAGAACTTTGGTACCTATATGCAGAAACACACTACATCTTTACTATCATAATAAAATTCAACCAATCTATGGAAAACAGTGGTTTACCTACTAGCTTATTATATACATATTATACGACAGCTGAAAAAATTCTGAAACTATTTTGCTTAACTAAATTAGGTAAAAAACACACAATGATGTACATCATTTCATATACCACTTTATTGCGTCGGGTTACATATAGTATCAGCAGGATTTGGTTGAGAAGAATTGGTTCAAAAAGATAAAAAAACGTCATTTCCTGCGTTAGTTGTTAATTTAATTTTCATCGAAAACCAAAAACAATTGAGTGAAATTTCAAGAGAATTTGCAAAATAAAGGGCGGTTGGATGTCGTTGATTTTGAAGAAAACGAAGCCACAGATCCGTTGGAATTTCCAGTGAGTTCCCGCGTGTTTCTTGAAGAATTGGAGAGAAGAAAAAAAAGAAATAGCAGAATAACTGCCATCAGATCGGTTGGTCTACAGTGTAGACATCATTATTATTATTATTACTTCAAATTTAATTGGAATTAATGTTTCCTCACGCCATCAGTGTCAGTTGTCATTGCGGTCGTTATTGTTGTATTTTTCAAAATCATTTTACACTTTTCATGCATTTTTACGCATATTTCAATTATCATCGTCATCATTTATTTATATATGTACTCGTTTGTCTGCTTTTGTTTATATAGATAAGCACATCAGTATGTGACATTGCAACAGATCGCCATGGATTTTTTTTCATCTCGGATTTTAGCAAGTTCAAATGTGTGGGGGTAAAAACTGGTCACTTCCGTTGATGAACGCACTGCACAGTTCTCTTACCTCTCGACTGAGGAGGAGGGTAACCTCCGTTCTGAGTATGCTGGCGACTTCAGTTGTGCCGTTGCACATTGCAACTGGCAGAGGGTTCATAATTATAAGAACGCTTGTTTTTCTCGAAAAAAGTAAGATTAATATCTCTTACTGTTATTATGGGTTATATGGTACTGTAATGGAATTGGTATGAATGTAAAGATTAGCTCATAATAAGTCTCTCTTAGCGACATAGCAGTTAATATAGCGGATAATAAGGGGCTTACTTAGGCCCATGGGGAGTACAGCGATCTTGTGGTATCTCGGCCGTCATCTTTGCACATTCCTTTAGCTCAACTAACTAGAGGATAGTTAAAGATGACGCTCTGTAAGTTTAGAAGCTGTATACCATATAGAAGAGATCGGGATGAACCAGTTCAGTTGGGACAAGAGAGTTGTTGGGAGCCAGAGATTCGAATCCAAGGTACATAAAGGTGCGAGTCACCTGGAGACGATCAGTACGGTTTTTGTTGAAGGTGATGACAACGTCGTTGAGTTTTAGAGTTTCCTCAGCGAGTTCAAGAAGCTCAGTCATGGCCTCCTTTGATCCTTCGGGCAGTCCTTGATCTCCGATTTGAAGGTAGAGTTTGCCTCCGTAGATGAGGGCTTCCCAACGATGATTCTCATTAAGATTGAATGTTATCCATTGTGGTTCATTGGAATTGATAGAAGATGGTGATGTTAACTGCTTGATGGCAGAGAGAGAGTTATTTTCATTTTCCGGGTGAGCTTTTTCAGTTTTCCCCACACATTGTATCCCCGAGTCTAGACCATGGTTTTGCGATCTCTGCAGCAATGTATGGGGGACATCAGGAACACCACAGAGGCCCGCTACCCAACGAAACGCAGTAGTGGCTTGCCAGGGTCGCCAAATTACGTCCACACACTTCAGCTTGCTCCGAAAGCATATTATCCGAATTACTTCCGGTGGATCCAGAACGGAAACGAGTCACAGCACTCAAGGGGCTTCTAACGGTAGTCTCTTTATTATTACTTAAAAGCACCATTTTCACAATCAATTCACAATCACTTAAAAGATAGAACTGAAGATCCTTAATCTCGACAACAGAGTCTCACTTCTGTTTGAAGACTTGCAAGGTTTTGTTGGTATTTCAAAAATTTGTTTGCTTCTCAATGTTCTCGATTTTTCTTTACTGTCTCTGAATGCAATGACCAAAAGTGTCCTGCGTTCCTCGCTTTATACCCAGCTAGTATCAATCTCCAACTGTGTTCTCCTCTACCTCCGGTTGCCTCCACCATCATCCACGTCTCTCCTTTCCTCCTCACCCACTTGCTTACCAACTGTGACGTCATTAATCTCCTCACCTTTGTACCCAGACGAGAGAATCATATGACACAATGCCGCTTATGTATTTTATTTGCTCATATTATTATATAAAATTATATTACGAATAATTATGATTCGATGATTTAGCTACGAAGCAGTGTAATATATTTTGTAATAATTGGTGATTACGCTGAATTTTAAAGTTGAACCTACTATCAAGTTTCAAGTGGCCCTTTCGCCCTTCGGATGCATGTCTAAGCGGCGGATGACTCAACGGTAGAGAGAGTGGCTCGAGGTGGTGGAGTCTCCTGTCTGGACAAGAGACTCATGCTTGTCAGGGGAGAGCCGGAGATTAGCGCGATTTTTGGGGAACTTTCCATGCATCGCAAATACTTTGATTTCATAATATTTAGCTTTGTTCGCTCAATTATGCGTAACTGAAGTATATATTAATATGCAATAAGTCCATATTTTTCAGCTTGGTGTTTGCAGTCTGTTGAAAGATAATTGACAACCTGACTGTGATTTAAATAGCTGATGACCTACTTTTAGACTGGAAGTATCTGCTATTTCAAAGCTTTGTTTACATCTGCATGCAGATAGGATAATTAACACGACAGGTTATCAAATTTAAGTCCAAATAATGATCTATAATTGCACAAAAGGTGTCTGTTATGTTTATTTCTTGTCCAGATTGATACCTAGACATGCTTAAACTAAGAAATAACGGCTATTAACTCACACGTAAGACAGCTATGAACTTGGACCCACTTTTTTCTTAATAATTTGATAATCTATCGTATAGAATACTCTCACCAATAACAAGGATAAGTTCCGTGCAAGTATAATAATGCATCCACAATGAAACTTTGCACTTAAGTTCACATGGATAAAGCTAGGTGTATAGGATCGCCCTTAGGGGCATCCACTTTATCTAGATAAAACTCAGTAAAAAACACCATTTGTGGCTCTTGGGAGGTTATCGCTGCCCAAACTGTTGATCGAACCCAGAACAATCTGATTCGCGGAGAAATATTCTCGCGAACCAAGTATCATTGTTAAGACTATTTCCTGATTTGGCATGTTCTGCATAGTGGAGAAGTTCAAGTTTATAATAGTCACGTTTCTTTAAAATTAAGCGCCATTGCCTCACAATTGGAGGGATCCGCTCTTTAACAGAGTATACTTGGAAGGAGGGCTGCCAATGGTCTCTGAAACCATTTCAAGCAGACGGCCTAAATCTACACTAAATCGTGGAACAAGGGTGGCCCCGTTCGGTGGTACCTAACCTCAGACGGAACCCACAAACATTCCGGAAGAAACGGTGTTAAGTTGCCTGAAATGACGTAAGATTAGAATGAAGTTAACACCCGAGTGACCTTTCATTCTTCCAATACCGATCCACCCCCTCTCAAGTTGGAGGGGAATCTGGGAAGGAGGAAAAGAATAGCCTCGGGCGATTGGAACGTTTACATTGACAGTCGTGGAAAAGTGTACAGAGTGATTGTGATTTTTGATTGTTGAACTTGTATTCCTCTCTCTATTGGATCCGTCAGTCTGGATCTGATCGTGTGACAGTTGATAAGGTTAGAGACTAGTGTAGTGTGGTGCGCGGTGGATTGTCCAACCATCTGTTTCTAATCAACCAGGTGAGATCACATCTTGATCTGTCATAAATCCATGTGCAACAGTTATTAATTTAATTTCTCATTTTTGTAAATCACTCTTAACTTAGTTTGGTTATGCTGTAGAACTTTCTTTTAATTATCCCATGGCCGCTGGCTTTGCATTATTACTGGCCTTTTAGGTTATCAGAATTAGCGAGAAGTTGGAATTAATACATGGTGTTTTTGTCGCGGGAGCATTTGAATCGGTTGCTACTTTTTACACACGTTGACAAATCGATACTCTTGTAAGTGCGATGTGGTTTCCTCTATCAGTTCCGATTACAACTTGGGCTGTTGATAAGAACCAATAGATTGTAGAATTGTTGTAGAAACACCGGTTGATGTTTAGATAAGATTAAAAGGATAATTAGTGATTATAAAGCCATTGTTCGCAGATACTAGCTGGACACAAACGATGCTCCCAAGATTAATTTGCTTACAAGATTCAATATTTGTGTCGTGCATCGATGCATAAATACTCTCTACTATTTTCACATGTGTTTTGCATCAGATACTTATCATTCTTGCGCATTTGTTATGATTAGATTGATATTTTTACGATATATATATGTATATTTGTAATTCAGATATCCAGTAGTTTGAGTGTCAAGAACACAGTATTGAAATTCACCACCACAGTATCGGTAAATATCGTTATTTTTGCGTCTTGGAACACGAGACGTGCATAAGCATTCTTTTACCTAAGTGTAAGCTTGTCCCCTGCCACGTCTGATGTCCATCAATATACATATATCTGATCTCTATTGAGGCATTTGCTCTCAAAGATCTTCTCCAACCTTTACGGTTTTAGTGGAACATTAGAAAAAAAAATATTTCTCTTTTTGCACTTGCGTTAATAACCCATATGTTTAGGCAGTTTTCGAGACAGCTCCATTTGCTTCTCAGGTTTTTTTCCGCATGGCAATCTGGAAACTAGGAATTACAAAATGAGACTTTTCTCAATGTCCGTACAAGCACAAATTGTACTTGGATAATAGAGTGATTAAGCTCGAAATTGAGTCGAGATACCACTTGCCAAGATCCCACAATTTATAGACAAAGGCCACGTAATTTCAAAACATTTTTATATCTTTAAGACTGGCAATATTATGCTAATTCTCAAATTACTCACTCGATATAGCTAGTATATATGAAGTACATATATGTAAACGAATTTTCCCCCCAGTGGCAAGGAACATCCCATCTGTCATGCCAGGATTGAAGTTAATAAACTGCTAAAGCTATCAATAATCAAACTCGGTGTTAGAATCAGAATTTTTGAGCCTAGAAACTACATCATATTATCACGATCCTTCGACGAATAATTAATAAAGTGAATAGGATGAAGTGATTGTAGATGCGCAGGGATGAGCAAGTTCATTATAGCCATGAGTGTTCTGATCTACTTGCCAACTCAGGTGTCCCCAACACCTGCGGTGACAGATGTTCAAGACCGGTAGAGGAAGCCTTTCGAGTAGACTTTAATAGTGAACCAGTTTCAATCAAATACAGCGTTTATCTTTACGCGTTGACGATTCAAAAAATAGCTAGCAATCGAAATGATCTGAGACGGAGCTGAAAAAAAGACGTTCCCCGGAATGAACATATGATAAAACGAACAATAATTTGCAATATTCTACAGCGCTAAGCAAGAAAAACTAGAAAATTTAAAAGTCGCGTCTACAAGGTGACAAACAATATTAGACGGGCCGAGACGAGAAAAAAACATGGTGAAATAAATTATAGTTAAGGGCTGTTGGGTGTTGAGGTAAACAATAGTTGTGGGATCCGCAGTGTTGCATCAATATTATATTGCAAGGGAGCAAATGTAGTTCATTTTGTTATATACAATCAATCTTCCTTCATTTCTATGGAGACACTCGGGGGTCAGTACATTCTCCTCAATCACTGTGAGGAGGTTTAACGTCCACAGTCTCTGCGGTGCATCAGGTATCTGGGACTAGGACGGGAAATGAGGTCCTTCGAGGGAAAGGATATGATACAGCAATTACAGGGAGGTACCCAATAGTCATGGTTTTATATCCCAAGACATTTCATACGCTCCAGGTGCAGCTTGTTCAGTCGGATATGATATAATCACACCACTTTATAATGGTGGTCATCACATCACGTGCGAAGTGTTGTACTGTAGATTCTGTATATTAATAACTGGATTCGTGTCCGGCTAAAATATACAAATTTGAGGGTCCATGTGGGTTCGTTACAGGTTTGCTCTCCACCACTATAACTCTCTCCCCGATTTCGCATCCTGGATCCGCTGCCGTGAAGCCAATGTACTTGCTGTTATCAGCCGTGAGCACCCGCAGAATCCTGGTGGGGTCGTCGATCTCTTGAACGATATCACCTGTGAGCAGACTCTTGCCTTGCATCCCTATATGAACATGTAGAGAAGATTAGTGTTACAAGAACTATTACGACACATTTCAATGTCAAGCGAGGGTCGATTGATCTAAATACAAATACCCGAATAAAAAAACATTAGAAAAAGGTGACAAACAGTAATTAATACATGCGCGTATTACACGATAATACTCACCGCTGTGATGAAAGGCAAGCACGGAGTCACTCAAACAAACAATTTGATCGATAGGAAAATCGAATCTGAAGGCATTGGGCTTCCGCTGACTCGTCCTGACTCTTCCTCCGAGATTAACCACTTTGACTTCCTGTTCCATGCACACAAGAAGCTCGTCTTGTTCGAGCTGAAGTGCAGAGATTGCGTTTCCTTTCGCAGGAATCATCGTGTCGCCATCCTCGTCTTCGGGCGAAGTGACAGCATCAACCAAATTAAGATCGATCATCTCGAGTTTAAGATGACTTTGGTTGCTTGTAGCCCTTGCACCCACACAAAGGATGGGGTACTCCGCCTCTGGAGAGACAATCATCTCACAGAAACGAATTCTCGGCGGAAGCATCAGTTCTACTTGTTTGAGGTGCATGAACTTGGCCATTGGATTGTACCATTGCATCAGGAAGACTCCTCCGTGTTGCAGAACTCCACAGAGGTACTTAAAGCCGTTGTAAGGATTACGTCCTACGCAACACTTGATGCATCCTTTGGTATCAGGAACCTTTTGACTCGTGACGTACCGACGGGGCACCAATTTCTCAGGAATTCTGTTCAACGAGAACGCCTGGGACTTGCGGTTGTGCAGAGCAATAAGGTCGTGCCGGTATAGCTGTGTATTTTTCCCAGATAAAGACATAAGGACATCACTGATAACGAACAACCACGTCGTTCGTCGTGGGTAAATCTGATCGAGACAGGCATCAGCGAGTTCATTGAGATTGAGCGTATAGATGCCTTCCTCACATCCAAGTATGATATGTTGATCCCGCGAGTCTGGGTGGATCCAGCTCGCAGCACAGTTCACCTTCAAGGGACATTCATTAAATATTTTTGATAGACACGCCCCCATGTGTACTTTGGGTGTAGGTGGGAGTCCATTCGAGCTTATTCGGTTAACTGTCTCCACCTTACGCTCTTTGCTGTCATTGCGTTTTCGTCGTAACCGTGGCGGTGGTTCAGGCTCATCCAAATGTCCTTCGTGGTGATAGTCATCTTCATCACTTCTTGGTGGGGATGTGGCTGGAATTGGAGGAGGAACAGCTTCCATGTGTTCAAGCCATTGACTGTTATTGGCCAACGACTCTCCCATAGGAAGTGTTGCCCGTTGTTGAAGTTCTTCTTCGACAATCTCCAACAAACTTTTTTGCACATCTTGAATGATGAATCCGTCATCTTGTACCGGGGAAGTCGGTGTCTCAGGTGATGCAACGGGTGCAAGTCGCTCCCTATCATCTCTTCCTCGTGATGACACGATTCGTTGAGGAACTTGGTGAAGTATATCTTCCTCATCAGCTTCCCCATCGTGATCATGATATGTGCCCGCTTGGGGATTTCGTACTCTATCTATTAGATTCACTATCACCTCTTTACTCAGTTCCCCAATGAGGTAAGGGTGAAGTAACATTCTGTCAGCTGTGGGTCGCTTCTTTGGATTTTTGGTGAGTGCGCACTTTAGGAAGCTATGAAAGTCATGAGACCACCGGTCTTTGTCTTTGAGCGTGGGAGGTTTAAAGCTCGATTTCGACATCAGGAAGAGCGCCCTCATTGGATGGAGGTCAAACATGGGAGGTTGAAGCTCCGCTAGTTCAATGGCGGTGATGCCCACCGCCCACACGTCACACTGCTGGTTGTATCCGCCCTTCCGCTCTACCGCAGCGACCTCGGGTGCCATCCAATACGGTGTACCAATGAATGACTTTCTTTTGGCAATCGTGGTGGTGATCTTGGCCGAAACGCCAAAATCAGCGAGTTTGACACCGCCTTCATCTGTGAGAAGAATGTTAGCACCTTTCACATCTCTGTGCATCATGTTGAGTGTGTGCAAATAGTACAGACCCCGTAGTGTCTCCCTGCAGACATACGCTATCTGGTTTTCGGCCAAGGGACCTGTGATGTGGTAGATGTCCTGTAGTGATCCACCACCACAGAACTCCATACAGATCCACAGCTTATCCCTTCGGAGGTAACTGCCAAAATACGCAACGATATTGGGATGAAGACATCCTTGCATCATGAGGATCTCCTGTTGGATAACAGCGAAGTCATCTCCTGGCTCCAGTTTGATGACCTTGATGGCCGCCATCTCCCCGGAGCTCAATCGTTTGGCCTTGAATACATCTCCATATGTCCCACTTCCTACTCTCTGAATGAGTTGATACTCATCATGGGGATTCCTCCGTGAAATATCTGCACTGGCCAACATACTGTGCTCTTGAAATTTGGGTGACAAACGACCCGATATGTGTGTTGTGTGTTTAGTCTATGCCAGCTTCATTATGATCATACTTGATATCGCTTAAGGCAGTGACATCCTTGGCCTGGTTTGGCTTCTGAAATTTAACAAGGAAGAAACTGTCAAATCGGGTCTTTGTGAATGAAGGAGTGGATAGGATAGCTCAGACGACACTGTAGAAGAGATTGTAGTCCGATAAGAGACTCGCGCGTGTAGCAAGTAGATAAGCTAATCCTGTCGCCACACTCAATATTACGTTGTTAATACGTTTGACGGAGCGCATGAGAATATAAAAAAAAAATTGACTATTCGTTGTCAACTTCGACTGATGAAGACCTTCATTAATCTTTGCGAGGGTGAAATTCAAAAAAGCATAAGATGCTTCAAAACAAAAAGTAGCTTCCAGTGAATGATGAAGCCGCTGAGTGATAACAACCTACTACGAGATACGAAATTGAATATTTGGATGGAGAAATTAGAAGTAACTGGAGTTCCGAGTTTGCATATTTGTGAAACTGACGCCATTCATAAGGAGCACATAACCATATCATGCACTCATTGCGCGCTTCAGTCTGAAGGTATATGGAATCATCGTCATCATTATAACACGCACATAATTTTTTTTTCTATGTCTTTTGTTATAGTATAGATAAATTGGTTGGATCCCCTTGTACACTCCTTTCCCTGATCTTCCTATGGGGAAACAGTGGAGTTTCGAATGCAGTTCTGTACGAACATTGGCAGCAATGCACGGATACTCTGGCTGAACCATTTTTGTAACGTTCTTAGTTTTGCTTTGGATGAAGACAGGGTTCTGGAAACAGGCATGAATCTAGGAAGACACTTCTTTTCTGAAGAAGCGGGATGCTGAAGATAATTTGAACCTATATCGGAGAATCGCGTTTGAAACAACTCGGAAGAAAATCTTCCCCAAGTCGATCATCTCTAGAGTAAGTGCAACCGACGATTGCATTTTTCGAGAAAGAATTTCCTAATGGGCTATTTGGATTCAGGAAGGGCCTAGGTATACAGACTGCCATCCCTGTACATCAGTCTGAAGTGAAAAGAGTGCTTGACCGACCGGATGGTTTGATGTATGTAAGTCATGTAGACTGAGTCAAGGCATTCGATCGAGTGGACAGGAAGCTTCTTCAATAGACTGGGGTGGGTGGTCCTTTCCATCGAGAACTTTTAGTTTTTCTCGCAAAAGAATCGAAACTCTTTTTCATTAGCCAGGAGACCTTGAGGGGATCCACTTACTCGTTCGACATTTTCTCTACTAAGGCCGTAT
>JAQFXQ010000243.1:0-10357 GCA_034693645.1 Pergamasus crassipes | reverse complement strand
CTCAAGCGGTTGTGACATCTCCAATTTTCACATCCACAATTATCAACCAGAATGTCAACCCTACATGAATATTATCTTGAATTTCTGATTATTCGTGTAATAACAGTAATACCATCCTGTAAGTTTAGCAGTGGTTCCGCGAGCCGAACAGAAATAATTATCCAGGTAATCCTGCAAGAGAGGATCAACTCCGCACATTCAGAAGCCTCCATGATGGTACAGTAACGAGTGGTACGGAACTTACAAGAAGAATAAAATGTTCATCCGCTTATCGTCATAATTTGACTTTGTCTGTTTTTACGTGGCTGACGTGCTGTTTGACGTACATATAGTTTGTAGTTCTTGTGTTGTGTTTTCTCAACAGCAGGGTACCGTGTCGTGGTCTTACGACGCAACACGGGGCCGTAACTTTATCTGGGATTCCGAACTCTTCCTTACTTAAAAATAAAGTTCATTCCTATGCCGTGAGATTGTTAGACATAAACGAGTCGGTGGCACGTCTCGATGAGAAAAGCGAACTGTTTTTAACGATAATATAACATCCTAAGAATGATTCAGCTGGAATTTCTTTATTTCATTACTTATGGTTTTTCCTAAGCCATTTTCATCCTTCTTGGAACTTACTATAAAGTGCTTTGACAGGACATACTTGACCATAAGGATACAAATATAAAGTCTATATGTCTATCTATGTGTGCACATCTTAATATCAGTGCAAGGGACAATTCTTGAGCCTGAACGAGATAAGTCTGAGAGTTGTCAGGAAAGTCGATACGCTCTGACATGTGGGTTCTGCATTCTCAATGCGGTATGCAAAGTCTGCTGTTTTTGTCACACATGTACCCTCACAAGACCCTGAATGGTACAAACTATCTATTCTGAGGATTCATCCCCGGGTCGAAAAGGGAAATGAACAACGAAGTTGTCCAAGCAGATCTAACACCTAAAAACAGAGTGTCTTTTCAACTTTTTTTTCTCAGTCACATCCTGACTTTATTCGTTAGACACATCTCACTTCTTTTTTACTTTTTGTGCAATACCAATGAAATAGAAAATATTGACGTAAGCGAATGTTTGCCCCCATCTTCCTCCGGGGAAGACCTTTGTTTGCAATTTTATATCGAAGTGGGATTAACGGAGCGTAAGGCCCTGACACGTACCATAATTCCATTGGTCTACAGGGCAAGTCCACTCCGGTACAAACATCACTATTCGCTTTAATGCTCTACCGAGTGCATCCGGAGAAGGAGCAGGCATCCATATCCTACTCTTGTTCTGAAGGAAATATTCGACTGAGTTGCTCCTAGCGGCGGAGAATCACGCATTCCATGTGGCATTCCCTCTGTCACACATCTTGTCACGCAGAGCCATGCGTCAAACACTTCCGTTCCGTTCTCGCCGAAGCCCCATCCCACTTCATTGGAATCCGAACGTTGACTTGCAGAGCTCCAGCTGCACTGTACAGTACCCTTGCCAAAGCTTACTGCAGCATCAGATTTTCCATGAAACGCCATTGCTCATCGTCGACTGCCTTCAATGTTATCCGTATCGTATAAACCTGCTTCCACAACTGATGCGTTCTCAGACCGTTGGTCACTGTTGTGCATGCCATAGCACTCCATCGTGACATGACATTCCTTCATGGTGTGACATCTTTTACTGCTGATCACTGTATCCCATGAATGTCTTACCGCCTTCATTACTATGGACCTCTGTCCTTGTCGAGTCTTTGAAAACTCTCGCTCTCAAAGGGAGAGCAGCAGGGTATTGTCCTGCTATGTTTCCGCTTTCTCGACAGGTCTGTGAACCGTGTGACGGGGCCATCCAATACTCCATCTAAAATTTGTGACAATGCCCTTTTATCCCATTTTAGAAATTGCAGCAATTTTCTCTGGGACAATACTATCGCAGATATCCGCGTTTACGAATTGTGTCTTCAGATGAATATTGGCAGATTTTCCCTCCGTACCACGAGGTGCAAGCTGGAGAAGAGCCTAAAAACCGCTTCAGATTTTACTCTTGTCCGTACATAGTGTGACCACTGTGTGTTATGGTTGAGTAAGAGTAGGAAAGTACTCTTAAGTGCCCATCCATCGGACGTGTGTTTTTCTTTGGAGGAGGGGAATTTCTCGTAGGAAGATATACATTTCTAGTAAGACCTCATTTTACCACTGACTCCGGGACGTACATTCAGATCTTCTTAAACAATGGAGATTCTTACCCTACTGGTGACAACTGGACATGCAAGTTCTCATTTTCTGATTACCAAATGCCCTCCGACTCGATCTTCACCAGCTGCTCGCGATGGCCTCCGAGCTTTCTTGGTCACTTAATTCAACCATCTGTTCCAACCCTGGATCAGTGAAGCCATTCCGCAGAACGCGATTTGTGATCCACGCTGAGGACAATCGCGTCTCAACTCGACTCCATTCTACGAGTTGAGGAAACCTCGGGCACTATCCTTGTGAGGCTTCCCTGTGTCTCGTTCTACCCACTAAAGGGAGACAAGTTGTTCTTCGGACTCTGTGCAAACGACTATCCATGAGTCTTCAGTCGTCTCCCTCAAATCAAGGCCAATGCTGTCTCCTGGCTTCTAGGATACAGTGAGATGTGTAAAAGATTGGCTCGTCTCAAAAGAAGCCGTCGTTCCTGATATTCCATTTCACACAGAGCCAGAGAGGAGAGTGGGAAGACACAGAGAGCATCAGATTGGAGACAGTGGCTGGCCAAGATAGTTTTATTGTTCTCCCGCAATTTGCGACTTGGCCACCTATACTGCTGTCTAGACAGTGACTTCGCAACTTGGAGTTAACTGAACTAGCTTTGCAATCACTCGCCACAGCTTCCCATATCTTCTTTTTCTTTCCCTCGCTGGCCGATAATGCCAGACGCATTTATGATGAAATAGTTTTAACTCTTTTGAGCATGACGTAATACATATATGAATGTAGAAAGAGAGAAAGAGAGTGAAGTGAGGTAGCTCTAGCCCGGTAATCATTCATTAGCGTATTTATGGTAAATTAAATGAAGAACCTCTGAGTTTGCCTCCGCGAAGAGTTAGCCTTTGACTTGTCCTCTTGCAAGAATAACCTCAGTGACTTGGTTACCATGTCCAGTGAAGCATCTGTAGATGCCTGACGATCACAAGATGTTGTGTCCCTAATGGAGCTGAAGATTTCCACCGAATCATTCTACACTGAGCAGCACATACTACGACACACTACCATCAGACCCCATGCTCCATTTCTTCATTCCATCATTCTCTCAATCCTTGAAGCCAGCCATTCGGAAAATGGAAGTGCGACCAATTCGCTTGCTTTACTGAAGGATATGGATAGAACCAAGAGATGGCTGATGTCTGAGAAGTTGAGAAGTGTTCCATGTGACTCTGAAGGAGATCTGATCCTTTGCTACCAATAACATCATGTGTTGCCCAAGGCTTTTCAATTTGCATAGATTCTTCATTATGTCGTCTTATACGTTTTGGTGTGCGCCACAGTGCACATCATACAACTTGCACAGTATCACCATATAGTTTCTTGACATAAATGATGTCCTGTAAGCAAACCTCTTTGCCCAGATCCTACTTGGTTCGGGCCAGGATGAAATGGCAGAGATTAATGGGTGATAGCTAATTATACATGATAAGCAGGAGCATCAAAATCTTATTTCTTTGCCACATACTTCTTGAGAGTTTAAGGCAGCTGCGAGTCAGCATTTTGTTTTTGTACAGTTTTTTCTTCATGAAGCAATCTTGAACCCTTCCGGAGTTCCACACGAGAACTCTCATGAAGTTCTCTAAAACGAAAACCACAGTGACAGAGTCTACTCTCTTTCAAACGCATCTGGTGTGCGTTGTGTTGCCTAATCTATCTTACACTGCCCGGTACAGGCTCACACCTAATTATCATCAAGTCTCTTTGTCCCTGCTCAGCAGGTTAGCAAAACTACAATCGATCAAACAGACAAAACCCATTACGAGATTCTGGGAGAAATTGAAAACAGGATAACAGCAACGGTTGCCAGATTGGTCACACAACATCATGAAAACATTGAGACGATAAATCAAATTCCAAATGAGCCTCTGAATTGAATAGACTGCATGACTTGGACTTGATGATGAAGGCAGCGTGAAATGCTAGCATGCTGACACGCCCTTCCCCGTACATGACATCAACATGCTTCATGTTACAACACATGCACCACGACATCTGATCACTGCTCTTATTAATGTTTAGTCATCAATATTGTTACATATTGTTTCCTCTTCCACCAAATCCAATCCATTCCATACCATCACATGCTTCTATCCTTATAATAAGACAACAACCCTCGTCTCATTTCGCAAATTACATCCTCATTAAGACACCGCGTCATCACCACTGGCATCGCCTTGCCATCATCATAACGAGAAAAAGGCGTGAAAAGCAACACAATACACCACTATACGTACACGTTGGTGGTCCCATTGGAGACAATACGTTTCTGTTTCCAATTACCAATGATCATACCATTCGTCCTTCTATTGATGCTCCTTTCTTTCTCTTCCTTTGATCCTTGGGTCTTCAACGTGTGTGTATTATGTGTCCTGCTCTACACGGACCGATTAAGCATTCTTCATCTGCGTGGAGCCATTTTTTTCCGCCACTTTGGCTTGCGTTACACCATGAAGATATGGTGTGTAGTAATGATTTATTTATGCGCTCACTAATTTCCACTTAGGAAAATACTGAACATTTTTGTTTCTCTATTAGTGCGATGCGGAACGGACCGCTAACGACACTGTAATGGTTCCTGTACGGCTTCCATCCGTGGCGTATCGGCCGATACGGGTCGAGCCGATCTGAGTGGCTTATATGTATACGAAGATGTATACACACATTCAAATATATAGTGGAGTGAAGTGTATTGATACAGCATTGTACAAATTCAACTTCAAAGCATCCACAATAGATGGATGAATTGTTAATGTTTGCGAGTATTGCATCTCGAATTTAATTCAGTAAGTTCATGAGGTTTAAGTAGGTTACCAATATTATATATACATATTTATATATATATATATTGAGCCTAAAACTTTGCAAATGCATATAAAACAACACATGCAACCCTGATGGAGTTTCAAATTCTCCACAATGAGTCCCAGGGGCTTGATGAAGCACCTCTCCAAAACCTGCAAACCCGATCTGTTATATACCATGTGACTAAACAGGTGTGTCCCCACACCCTTCTCATTCACTCTGCAGCGAAGCACAAGAACTGTGTCAATATATAAGTACATATATTTCAGCGAATCGCTCAAACACCTCCAATAATCGACGAGCAAAATTATCATCGACCAAGATAAATATGAGAAAAACTAGAGATATAAAACTAATGGTCCGCAAAGGCAAGTGGTTAAGATATAATCTCGTGCTTCCTCCTTCCATTCAGAGAGGGTGTTTCAAGGAGGTGGTCAGGAGTGGATCCCTGTGACACTCCAAATATTATAAGGATACACGAGTCACATTCCACCCACTTCACCAACCCACTTCAAATCCACTGAGCAACTTCGATTACATTCTTCGTTCCTCATTTCACATCCCAAAACCTCACGACAATCGATTGGTAGTTTTTCAATAAATACTCGATTGATTTGATGACGTAACGATTACGTGATTGAAATGACGGGACATATCACCATCTTGAGCTATGGTGGTAAATGCAAAGTCTCATTTACGAGCGATAAAATCTTCCGTCATCTTCATGGAGAGGACAAGATCTAGGGGTGCGAGATTGACGAGAAGGCAACTTAGGAACCAGGAATCGAGGCTACAAAGGACATAACTGCAATTAACGAGTGAATATCTCCATACGACATCTTCAATTGATAGGAGCTACTCAAGCGTGAAGCATCTTGAGTTTTATCTCAAAGAAGAACGCCTGATAAGGGCCAAGGGGCAGAGCTGCAAGGGGACAGCTCCATAATGAGAAGCTCGATGCAACCATTTTGGCGCAGACCATTGGCGCCACTTGGGGCGGCCCCATCATCTCCCTGAGGCAAGTTTCCAGTCCACTGAATCCAGACCAGGCTATCGGGGGGCGTATCTAAGTATTGCAGACCCACAGCTTCGAGACATCCCTTCAAAGGACTTGCGTCAATATCACTCAAAAGATTGCACCGTTTCACCAAATGTTTGGGGACTCAGCGAGTATTTTAAAGAAGAGATACATCACAAATTTATATATATAAATATATATATACGTGTATGTGTTTATATTCAGAATCTAACAAGCCCTGCTTCAATGGAAAAATTGCACAACTTTTGAGTAATTTCTGAAACAAATTCATCAGCCGGGAATGCAGTTTGGTCGAATGAGTTCATTCACTGCGATTTGAATCTCCCGGCCTTCCTGATAGAGAGGAGGGTGAAGGGAGAGGGGGGGGGAGAAGAACCCTGTGACTTCTCCTCTCGAAGCAATGGCGCCGAATGGGCAAAAGACTTAACCTGAAATGCATTCCATTGAATGACATTTTATCAATGACTCTCCACGGAGATGAAATACCATCATAACACAACTCGAGAAAAAGTACGAGAGGAGAAGAGAAAGAAGAGGAGAGAGAGAGAAATATAAGTTGGGGAGGAGAAGGCGGTGGAATAAAAACAGTTGAATAAAAAATATTAAAAGGAAAAGCAAGCAAAATTGAGGCTGAATCGAAATTGAAATGAAGTGCGAGTCCTTCGAAAGCAGGTTTTCGTGAGGAGAATGAGAGGTTGGAATATGCAATGAGGATTCATTTGAGGAGGAGGAGGATTACCGCCCAAGTCAATGGGCGGCATGAGGAGGCCATCGGGAGGCTCATCTGGCGTACAAAGGAGAACAAAGAATACGTTATAGTAAAAAAGGAGGAAGAAAACTTGAAATTGGCAAGGAAATTCAACAGCGTACATGAATGGTAAGGCTTGACAATGTATCTGCAAGTGAATCTGTTCGAAACACGACCATAATCCGGAATTTGTAAAACCAAGCGGTTGGGAGGACTGGGCGATACAATTGAATTTGAGGTTCAAACTTATCCTGCGAAGGTCCAGGAGATTTAGAATTTGAGCTGCTAACTTAGCCGCCTTGGTAGTGAATCGCAGACCATTTGGGCGTAAAGTGCGCCAAAGCCAAAAAGGCAAAAACAAATGACACTCGAGCCGCTATGTTTCTCTATAGAGCAGCGCCCCCATTTGCGCCCATGGCACTGATACTGCGGATGCAAACCGCATGACTACATGAGAATATATTGTCACGGGGGTAGGAGCATTAGAGTAAAAAATGGATGAAAATGGCGTAAATTCACATAAATACAACACGAGGTCGAGCGACGAAAATGACACGACTTGACGTAACTGTTCCTTAAATGGAGATGTCTTGCAAGTTGAAAAAGGAAAGTGGATGAGAAGAAGGAAGTGAAGAAAGAACACAAGCGTAGAGATACCCGTCAAAAAAACCGACAGTTTCCCTGGTCAAAAAAAATACAATACTAAATGTAGTCCTTCAAAGCCCGAAAATACCCCTGAGGAATGGTGGTGTGGCAAGCATAGGGGGGGGGGAAGCTCATATAGGACGACATCTCTCAGAATGCGACGCCCAATGGCGCCTTAGGGCTTTGTTCGTTTGAGGAGATGTTGTATATGAGGGTATGGTGGTCCCAATAGTGCAAGTACTGGCGTTTAAGAAGTGGCAAGGTCTTTTTAAAACTTAGGAAATGTGTTCCGTCTTAAAAGTGTTTGTCCGCTACCATATACCATATATGGAAGTCAAGTTAGTGGTGAGTCATAGTGGTATGTCCTTTAGCTCCTGGGTGTCCCCTACCCCTCCCCCATGTCCCCCGCCCGTCCCCCTTGCCTGGCGGACGACACGTTCACTCAAGTTTCTCAGGAGTCACAATGTTCTCCACTGGGCAAAAGTGGTGTTTCTTCAAAGAGGGAACATTTGTTTCCGGAGGTCAAATTACCTCCATCTTCTTGTCAAGCATGCTATGCCACTATGAACTTTGGCGGCCACAAATTGTTGAAAAATGAAATATGATGAGTAAGCTGACGTGGCGCAGTCCTTGGCTGAAAACTATTACGTGTGGGCGGTGCATTTTGGCGTGCGTGAGGGACTAAGGTCTGAATAGCTGTCGTCCAATAAAGTCGAAGACATAGGCCAACAACTTTGTTCTTCATAAAAACCAACTCCCAATATTAAATTCCTTGTAATATTATCCTTAGAACGACCAATACCATCGTAGAAGCAATGACTCTCGCTCGAAATGAAACCTTGGCCATTCTACGAAACTCCCGTCTTTAGACTCAGAACTTGATTTTATCCTAGTACACTGAGCTTAATTCTTGCCTAGAATTCCCACTTTTTGTAAGCTGTATTGTTTCGATTTGGTGAATAAAGCGTATTTTGAATTGAATTGAATTCAAAGAAAATTGTAAAGCGAGCAGTTTTAAGTATAATAATAAATGAATGTTTGCACTGGCCTTGTCAATCATTGATGAAACGATTCTAGCATGTGTAGAAAAATGTCAACCTCAAGAGCGAAATAAACCACGGACCTTTGGCGGAGCCAGAAATGCCCGCATAGGCTCGAATACACTCTTATAGGCTATTTCGTTATATTATTAATCTCATAAAATATAAGCACCCACGCTGCACTTGTCACCATTTTTATATTTGTTCACTTCAATATCTTGGCACCTCATTTAACAACCAGACGGCGTAGCCAGATTAAGGCGAGAACCCCAACAGCGTAATTAAACGTGTAGTTGTAGTCCAAACTATACATAACTTGTAACCAACTCCAAGACCATTACATCTTATCTACACAGGTCTGCAAACTATCATAGAAAACAGGGCAAATTAAACTAAGTGAGATCCATAACTTCCTTATCGCCAATCACAACTTAAACTCAGATTGTCATTCAGAACATTTCCGTACCCCAGCCGACCGTATTCAATACACAAGAATCATTACACACATAAACGGTTAATGACAATAACCCTGTGCTCGACAGACCTCTCCGCCCAGGTTGTTAAATGTGTAATTATGCATACACATAATGAGATTACGTAATAATCATCTAATAAAAAAGGTATCAGGTTATTAATAACTAAATAACAAGGTCATTAACAGTGACAACAATAAATAACATTATATAAACCCAACCCACCGCAGCAAGGGTTCGATGGACCCTTGATGATATAGGAGGAGTAAATCAAAACTTATATGGAAGTTATTAGTCTGTAATAATTTATAAACTAATATGTCAACACGAAAGTAGTACACGACATAAGCTTAGGCTTTCGCCAAGGTCGGGTAGTACTATATTATAGAAGAAAGTGCTACATTCGGACGAGGAAACTTAACTGCAATTGCTGAAAGAACAGACTCAGCTTAAATCCAAATCTTCTTACGATAAGATTAAACTCAGTATTGATAGATATTGTAATTCTTGTCTCCACTTGCCCCAGTCAAACGATGTCAACTATGGCCAAACCTATCAGCATGAACTAAGTAGTCCATACTCTTCGTATATCTTACATCCTGCAACGAATCCCTTAGCTTATCTGTGTCCCTATAGATCCTAAGTCATAAGCAAATGTATATGCAATTACCTGCAATGGCTGTTGTAGGTATCTGATCCTCAGGGACTCCTTTGGCCCTATACGCATAAGCAACGTCCTTACACGTCGTTAAGGCCGTGTTCTCCGCCGAGGAACTTGCGCGGTTTTCAGCAGAACTTTCTGCTTCAACCCGCATAAGAAACACTACTGCCAAAAGATGTACAATTCCTATCAGCATGTACTTCATATTTATGTTTGGTGACAGCGAAGTTTACATTTGACAAGCAAGATGGATACTGTGGTCATTTGCGGACATCCATGGGTTTCTTTGATCTTAGCGCACAATCTTCGCAAGATATACGAAAGATGGGGTCAAGACCACTGAGATTTTCACTGTTGGTTTTGAAATCGGTGTATTGAGTTACAAACACTGTAAACACTGTTAAAATCCACGTAGATATTTAAATGTCTGGAGAGGCAATTGTATTTATTCCAACGAGAAAACTTCGATCTGTTATCCAAGTTAAAACACGTCACTTTATTTCCAGTTAGTCAATCAACAGATTGACAGATCGTAAACACAATAAAACGAGATCCCAATTAATTAAATCATAAACAATAAATCAACACCGTTTAAATTTGACTGTTTTTCATCTCTAAAGAATGTGATGAAGCACCACAGTGAGCTCATATCTGTGTGTACGTCCAGAGTCGTCAAAAACTTGCTAGCTGTCCAGATCACAATATATGTCTTCCGAATATTATGATTATT
>JAQFXQ010000242.1:0-10362 GCA_034693645.1 Pergamasus crassipes | reverse complement strand
GATAAAATAAATAATACTAACAAGTTATAAAAGCAGCCCTGGACCCCAATCGCCCGTCTCGCGGCTATGAGGGTATCAAAGAGGAATTCATTCATTCATGAAGGGCCTGTTGAGTAGGTAATGATTCCGGGCAAAATCGAGTAAGGTGAGTATATCGTGATAATCTGCCTGACTCAACTCCTTATCCATGGAAAGATTGTTCCTGAGGATTTTCTGCAGATCTTTGGTGGTAATGGGCTTTCGGCAAATGGTCCATTCAACTTCATCAAGGCGATCAACAAGCCTATAAAATTCCCCGATCATCACTGTCTTCCTCGAATCCACAAAACTAGCCATAAGTATTGAACGAATGGTCCCCCAGAGTCTTTTCACAATAAGTGCTTGAATACTGAGCTCCATCTTGCAACACATTTCAAGTATTCTCGACACATGATATATTTCAGTCTCATTCGAAGCACTGTATATGGCTGAAAGGTGAAGATGTATGGATAATTAGTATGGAAGTTTCTTCGTTAAATTCCATGGAACAATTTTATGAAGGAAACGTATGATGCAATCAAGCCCCTGTTTGCATTTTGAATGCTTCAAATCTTATCAGGATGGTATGAAATAGTTTCAAACTTTCGCTACATTGATCCTAACCACTTCACATAGATGACTATATTAAACAGTGTCCTGTGGTGAAGAGACTAAACTTATATATCACAACAGTGTCGCTGTTAACATACCGTGAACAAGTGAGGATATGGCGTCCTTCCTTGTGTCTGGATCCTCCAGACGGATCTTGGCATCAGCCAGGGAATCACTCAACATGTTCATTATTCTGAATGGAAGTCGGAAATTACTTGCTAATTACTGCTCTTCAAGAATTACTTCGGTCAACGCACTGTGCACTTTTGTGAACAAAAATATCCGCTTTTTATGATGATTTTGTTTTTTCACTTCTTTCGAACAACGGCAGCCTGTGAAATGAGGTATTCAAACGCTTGATTTCATCTAGATGAAGAGCTGCGGCAATATTTGCAGAATCATGAGATTAGAAACTAATCAACATGTTTGAATATGCATATTAGATATTGTACAAAAAATCATGTAATTTTATCAAATAATTAGCAGACATATCTAGACATATCTATATGTTGGGTTCTCCGCAATCTTGATTTCATGCGTGGAGTGAGACTAATAAATTACAAGGTATCGTGGATCAGCCAGATCTACAGTAGCTAGCTATTACTATTGCTTTTTATCTTTCTTTGGCTTGACATTTCTGATGGTATCTTATTTTATATGATGCAATCTTTCTTCACACTAGCGCCCCGGTCTGTGAGCTGTGCAACATCAAGAAAATAATGTTTTCCCAAAAAAAGTCAATGGATGTACACGACACAAATTTGATATCACTTGAACTAAGATTGGACTTTCCACCAACTTAAAAGAACGGAAACTCCTGTATCGGCTCAGTTTAAAATAGTGCCGACGACAAACGTTGTGCTTGAACATACTAATTCACAAAGTTGACTTTGGTTCCATGAAAATTATTCAGTGTGATTGAGTACTCGACACAGGGCCGTGCGAAGGGTGCGAAGGCCCCCTGCGCGGGACAATTAGGGCGCCAAAAGTGGCAGCGAGGCGGCAATCCGAGGCCCGTTTTCGGGGACGTTTTTTTTGGTCGTCAAGTCAAAGAATCCGAAACAAGGGCACCAGTTGGAGGACACGCCCCGGGCGCAGCTATACCTTCGCAGGGCCCAGACTCTACAAGCTTTGAAAAGTGGATTGATGGAAATGCCAGTGCTTGCACATCATGACACAAGATACCCAATTACACTATCTGTGGATGCCTCACTGTATGCCATGGGGGCCATGTTATCCTAAAAAGGTCCCCCGGTGGCACATGCAAGCCCTTCCCTAACAGAAACGCAAAAGAAATATGCGCAATGTTGGGCATATTGTGCGGTTAGGCGAAAAGTTCACTATAAAGGTAAAGGTAGAGGTACCTATATATGTGATCAAAGAAATATGATAGTGTACACAGATCATAAACCGTTGGAGATGATTTTCCGAAAACAGCTGAACCAAGTACCGATGAGATTGCAGAAGATGAGAATGGAATTACAACAATACGACATTTATGCAAAATACACCCCTGGAAAAACAATTCCCGTTCCAGATCTGTTATTTTGGCACCCATCAGAGAAGCAATTTTTGTAGGAATATTCCACGACTGCTATCAAGGAAACTCTACCAAAAAAAGATATTAGATTGAAAGAAGACGTAAATCTAACGGAGGTGGGTGATGAATAAAAATGCTTTAAGGAAATGCTCAAAACAGACTGTCCAATGGATAAAAAAGATGTGCCAGAGACCATCAGGGCATACTGGCCATATCGAGATGAAATACATGTATGAATTGGTACTAAGATCCAACAGGATAATAGTCCCTCGAGTGAAGAGAAATGAAATCTTTGGAAAATTGCATACTGCGCGCAGTGGCAAGGACAAAATGAAGCTGAAAGCACTTGTACCTCATGCAATTTTTACAAAACTTAAACTTTCACAAACATTATACTTTCTTTTATAAAAAAAGAAAGACCCCAAAATAAATGTTCTAATTGTCCGTACTATTTTATATATTAATTTGTACTCATCTCTTTTTTAGTATGTTCGATTATTTGATGTTTTGAGGTTGGTTTCTCTTTTGAGAATGAGACATTCAGCTGTTGATGTAGTAACTTGTTCCATTTTCAGCATGCCGTTGAAGAGGAGGTCGAGTTTATCTTTGAAGGTTTGGGTGAAGGCCCTTTGGCGCTCAGATCTGTTAGAGGTCAAAAGAAACGTTTCAAAGCAGGCAGTATCAATAAGGAACTGAGGACAGATCCAAGAGTGTACATATATGATGAAATATTTCAAAAACTGATCGATGATATCGTTAGAATTGGGGCCAGGCCTCTCTTAAGGTAAGTTGGGTGTCCACGCGGCCATTTTCGAAGATTGTTTCTGCTTACTTAGATATTTGATAAATCTAATCAAAAATGAATTATATCATTCTAAACTCATCTTACTGGCTTCCCTACACTTTCCAGACTGTAGCTCTGGATTTATGGATCAAATATATGAAGCTACTCGAGGTGGAGGATGGTCCTTTTGGCAAGTTACCACCATACTGTCTCAATGAGGAGCACCGTATGAAGGTGCAGAAGATCAATGAAGAGACACATGGGATGGCAGATGTTGTCTTTAATCATATCAATATGCGTCAAGATTCGTGAGCTGTTTATCTTTTTTCGTAGAAAGTATTCATTCAGTCAGCTGGGATGAGTACCTCCTTGGTGATATCCGTGAAAGGGCACCACCTTTTCGAATATTTAAGTCGATTGAATGAACCTGAGAGCATTTTCGCGACTCCATGTAAATTTTGTCTACTCTCAGAAGGTTGATCTGACATAATTTATTGATAGCATATGGTGTCCCAAAGAGGTCTATAACACGAGAACGCCTAAACTTTTCGCGCATATCTTATTGATGACGATACTTGTTTCGAACGTCCAGTTAGAACGAAATACTTTTCCTTTACTGAGGTATATTCAGAATGCTGTTTAGACGCCACGTGTGATTGGGTAAATTACAACCTCAAAGGTGCTTGAGATAGATGTTTAAGGGCGAACGCAATCATGATCAATCATTTCTTGACCTTTTTTTTTTGTTCCCTTTCCTCGGCAATTTCGCTATAGCTCATCGAGACTGTCATCCTCTTCCTTTGATTTCGTGTCACTTAATATACGGTCTTTATGAATTGATTCAGCTATACAGCACGGTAGATTGCAACTTTACTTCAAGCCCCTCTAACACGAGGTTGTGATGATTTAGAAAGCTTTACTAACGGAATGGGTTATCAGATATTGGACTTTTCATGTCTGAGTCAAGAAGTGAGAGTATACAGATTGGAGTTCTGTGAATGTCGGATGAATCTAGGGTGGTCAACTTTACTAGCAAAAGTGAGCAGCAATCTGCTGGGTTGCGATAGATGCATTCAAGCGTAGGTGGGATTTGCCGCGCCCGAGGCGAAACCGGCTGTTTGTGCCCCTAAATATGTTTTCTACGTGACACGTCTTGACGAGTACCGTACTGACAGATTACTCATACAAAAAAGTATGAGATTCTTGATCACGTGGTTCAACTGAATTATGTGAGCGATGATCAGGCGATGTCTGGTAAGAGAGGTGTCCAAGGAGACAAGGAACTCACTCCGTGATCACTCTTTCCGCTCTCTTTAACAAGTGTATTTTGAATTCAGAAATTCTCAGCTAAGAACTCATCACATCAACCACACGAGTTGCTTCAGTATAAACGGCATTCACGAGAATTTAATAAACTGTCTTGTGCCTGGAGTGTCGGTAGAGGACTGTTCCAAAGAGGCAGACCAACGCTGCATTTTAATAAATCGATTCAGGGCCTTCTGTAGCAAATCCTAGTGGGCATCTGAGCATGATGACCTATATTCTAGTTCGTGCAGCGATTGTGGTAGATAGCACGTGCTGTAGTGTCATAGTCTCTTACATAGAACCCTACCTAGTATCGGAGACTCAACAGCATGGGATTTTCGCGAGATTTTATGTCATTCCCATATGGAATGTGGTAGCAAGTGCTGGCATAATTTATATTTGAAATATAACTCTTGAGCAACACTGATATTTATTTTCCGAGCAAGGTGGTGGGGTGGTAGCGCGTCGGACTTTCATTTGGAAGGTCTCGGCTTCGAATCCCAGATCGGCCATCCTGATATAGGTTTTTCGAGTCTTTCCCTTTATCACCAAGAGAATGCTGGGATAGAATAATTGGTTCCGCGATGTAGACCTCGATGGCCTCAAAAAGAGTCCGCTTACGTTCTAGACCGTTTCCACAGGCAACGCCGTCATCGGCCGAAAAGTCCTTGGCATGGCTACCGGTTGGCAAAGTTAACGAAGACAGATAGGAGGGGACTTCATGATGTCCTTAGTGATATGTCAAGTTGGACTGGTAGGTAGATCATGAGTTTTCGTGGTTTGAATTACTCAGAATGGTTAATTTGAATCAAATTTCTTCTACGTAAAACTTAATTTTAATGTTTACTAATTTATTATCGTAATATTTCTACTCTTTATCTACCCTAACTACTCTACTCGTTTGTCTGATGTCCAATAAATAGAATAGCTTATTATAATTAATATTTTCAGGGTCAAGTGTGGGTGAAGATACTACTCTTCCTCAAGATGAGTCCATGGAAGAATCTGATAATGGATCTGGTGTCATTCGAAGTGATAGCCTTAACAATGTTGTTACGGAGATGAGTGGTTTTGGATTTGGAGAAACCTCAGAAATTGATCTTAATGTATCTACCTTAAATGATGCCCCCAGCGTTTCGGTAAGATTTCGTCTATTGATAGTTATTTTCTACCTGGTGTAAGTTAAGACCAAGAGGCAAATCTCTTCACAATTTGAGGGAACTTGAATGGTGTCTACTTCCGAACATGCGTGGATTTCTGAAAATCATTCTTTCTTATTCCCAACTTTACTTTGGCAGGACAACTCATGGTAAACATCTATTTAAATGTTATGTTTATTACCATGCTTTGTTGTTTTATAAAAACGTATAACAAGTGGAAGAAGCGTGAACAGCTGAAGTGCTTAAAACAGCTGTTTGTTCCTGGTGAATTATCATTCAAGGTAGATGAAAACACTTCTGATTGCTTTTTAATTCCTTGTAAATTTGTTGTGTATCCTCTAAGAAAGCTTCTTCCAGATGGGGGCTAGTCCTTCAGGAAGTAGGGATATCAAGGATAAAGACTTCTCCTTCGGTGGTGATATATCCGCCGTTCATGAAGCATCTCATCGCAATCCCGAGAAGATCTTGGATATCACCTCTACTGTGGCCAAGGTTTGCTTTTATTCACTCATGAATAAAGTATGTTCAATCAATCAGTTATATTCCAATTAACCAACCGAAGGATGAGAAACTTAAGCTAACCTTCACTTTTGCTTCCATAGAATCTAAAGCACCACATGGAAACGAAAGAGTTCACGACATTGCAATCATTCGTGGAGGGACCACTGCAGAATAGATCAAGTATTGCTGTGGTGTTTGCATATCTTGCCTTGATCATAGATAATTCAGATAATATAGCTCTCATGGATCTCTATGAGTAAGTGGATATTGTGTGATTTATTTACAGACTATATTTAAAAAAAAGGATGTTTATTATAATGGATGTCAACTGGTAAATGGGGGACATCTAGTCGGGAATGATAATTGAGAGTGTTGTTGACAAACTGTGTTCATTTACTTGTTTATACATTATTCCCGTGGCGGATGGTGTTACTTACTGAAGTGCACACTTCCCATCCGGCCTTGCTGGGTTTTCAATCTTCTCCTGTGTCACTTATGCAAATCATTAGGTATGAGGAGTAGCTTCACGTACTCATTGAAAATGGGATATTTCATCCATAATTGCCCTATCAGTTGAATTAAAAATTCCAGTAACAGTAAATTTTTAGTATCTAACTCATTTAAAGGGCGGTTCATTTTTATTTATACTTGTGATGTGAACGATCATCTCCTAAGTCTCTTTTCCTTCCATTTCACTATCCAGTTTAGTTCGCCATGATGCAGTGTCTTATCGTGCACCATCGAAGGCGTTTGATGATAAAATGATTCATGCTCGGAAGAGGATGTTGTTGGCAGATCTCAAACTTGCTATTCCTGAGAAATTCCTCAAGACATGCGCTGTCCTTTGTGGACTCCTTAGTATTCACACGCTAAGTCTACCCTCATTGCAGATATATGTTGCACGTATGATTCTCGATCTCAATTTGCCAAGTAAGTAGACACTTCGATTACCTTATTATGAGGAACTAACGAGATTTTTCTAGACTATATGTTTGTTGATTGATGCGAGGTATTATAAATATGTTTGCTAAGTAAACGTACGTTCAAATAATTAAAAAGATTGAAGTTCCAAATAAATTTAATGATGTTGGTCTCGTCTTAAATATGTTCCTACTTTCATTGCGCTTAATGCGTTCGTGTGATAAATTCTAACTTTTCCCAGTGAAGTATGACATAAACCCGGTCTCTGCATCATTTTGAAGATATTATCTATCAATGTGGAAACATAATCGATGGCTCGGATTTTATTTTTTACATCGTGTTCAATTGTCCTTTAATATGTTGCCTTATTATTTGGTTTCAAGGAAAGTTGATAGGAATCAGTGCCCGGTTGATCGATCGCTTCGAGCTGCAGCCCACGTGGAAGCTGACAGATGAAGAATTTCCCCATAGGAGGACAGTACCCCTCCCCCATATGGAGCTGAAGGCAGCTGCTGTCATTCTGTTCATGATGAAGATCATGTTTGGCCTTGATGGGAGGAAGGAGTATGAATCATCAAGGAAAGCTCTTATCATGTCTGAGACCACATCCACGGTAGGCTTAGATCTTGGTATACTCTGATTCCACCTGTAGTTCCTCCACATTATTTCTCAAAGTACCCATGTCAGTCTCACAGCTAGGGAATTGGGATTTACGAAAAGCCTCAGTTATATATTAAGTATACTCAGTTTGTCTGAAGTGTAACGCGGGCACTTCGGAAATATTGCAACTGATGCATGGGACGACACGTTCGAAGTTTCAGTTCCACTTTTGTTCATGGGTATTCCCTGATGGTCGGGGAGTTAACTGGCCATAACAGATCCCTAAATGCCCCTCTCCCTGCAGAGGCTTATGAGAGTTTTGTGAGCGGAAATACGGATCACTTAAAACTTCGTCGTCTGCTTTGCTTTTCTTATGGAAAGACTTGTCATACGGGAACTGCATGCGATTGTATATCTACATGTGTTTCATTTCTCTTTCAGCGTTATTTCGTTATCAGTGACTGGATAAATCAGTTACAGTGGAGAATGCATTTCTTGCGAAAACGTGGTATTATCTACAGTCAGGAAAGGTTTGAACAGTTCGAGAGTGTTGCTTATCTTGATCTCTGCGAACACAAGAAGCGCCTTGGTAATTATACCTTCGTTCAACGCAATTTTTTTTTGTTGATTTTACATAGCATGTTCTATTGATCAAAAAATGTGATTATTACTGGTTGACAGTAGTGTAGCAGGGGAGGAGGGAGACTGGTATGACGGACCCCCGGCGTCGTGCCGGAGCGCGGCAGGACAGCACTCCGGGACGCATTTTTCTGTCGGCGAGTTCGCAGTCGGGAAAAAATTGAAGCCACTTTTTGCTGCGGCCCCAATCAGAACTTGGGCTAGCTGCGCCATTGGAGGGTGACGACAGTGATATCTAATTAACGTCAATTGTATTTAGATTACTACGCAAATGGACATATACGTGAAAGCCAGAAGTTCCTCGATGGCCTCAATCTTTCTAATTTCTTGGAGCGGACGGTATCGGGTGTATCGAGCTGGTGTATCAGAGATTCTCTTAAATACTTAGTGGATAAGGAGCAACCTTGTGTGGATACTCAACGTTTGCTTCTAGATATGACCCAGTACAATCTCCTCATGGATCACTCTAACTTCTGGTTTACAAAGAGTTTCAAAGTACCAGTGTGGATTCAGGGGTGAGTACAGTGTTTTGATTTTGTTTGAAACAAATATAACGTTTATTTACAGACTGAAAGGATGGATTAGGGTTCATTGTGGTTAAGGTATATTGGGTAGCCATTGAAAGCTAGTCCAATAGTTAAGGATGGATTTAAGGAAAGAAAAGATTCTTGTTTACTTGAGGACTAATACACGTTATGGTATTCATTAACAAGTTAGAAAGTTGAACGGTTCAAATATAACTTGGGAAACACGGGGGGAGTTGTGGTTAATTTTTACGGGAGAGAGAGAGGATAATGTCTCGAGGTGCGCCTAAATTGTTGCGAGTGGAAGCTGCGCCGGATTTCAGGAGGAAACGAGTTCCACTGGGGAGTCACTCGGTATATTAGATCTCTTCAGGAGGAACGGAACGGGGGAATCCGGATGAGTGGAGCAGCGTGCGGGAGCCATGGGGATCCTCAATAACGTTAATGAGTACATACATAAAAAAACAATCTGGAGACTGGTACGATGTCCTTGCTTGAGGACAAACGTCATTAAAATGTAACTTAACTGCTGCACTTTACAGAGAATATAGTTAAGGTCGCATCTGAGAGGCCGATTTTCGAAATACTTTGAGGAATTAATTCTGGGCCTCCTGTAACAGATCCAGGTTTGCCTCTGAGCATGATTGATGTCCAGTGATACAATCCAGGTCCAGATTTCAGGACGGGTTTATCCTACTGTTGAGTGCGAAATTCTTATTCAGTCAGAAAAAAACTTTGAACCATTTGTCGTAGCATTTTACTTCTCGTGTAATTTGAGTAATTTGATGACGCAAGTTCTTGCCTACCAAAAGTTGCTGAGATATAGTTGAGAATCTAGCTTTATTATGACTTCAACTGAATTGCATCTGTACGAGTCTACATTCTCCACCCACACTTCATTTTTCACTCATACTTCATTCTCCACCCACACTTCATTTTTCATTCGCTCTTCATTCTCCACCCACACTTCGTTTTCCACTCATACTTCAATCTCCACCCACACTTCGTTTTCCGTTCATACTTCATTCTCCACCCACACTTCATTTTCCACTCATACTTCATTCTCCACCCACAGTTCATTTGTCACTCCTTTCTTCATTCTCCAACCACCCTTCATCCTTCACTCATACGTAATTTACCATTGATCTTTCCTTTTTTGTTTTTCCACTCCTTCATCGTTTTCCAATCAGTCTATTTTTCACTCGATCTTCACTTCCCACTCAAACTCAGATTGCACAGACCGCAAACGCTAACAACCAAGAAGCAGCCCAACTACACAAGAATAAATGTCAACATGCAATTTTTATTTTGTGATCAATCCTCTTATCAGCATCAACTATCAACTACCATGACGCATGCACAATCTATTAGATGTCGTAGATGAGTGGCAACGGGATGATGAGCGCTCTGAGTACCCTACTGAGCCACGAGATCAGCAGGCAAACTCTCCGAGAGATAGCAACAGCATTGCTCTACTGTTCATATTAGGAGGAAATCAAGTCTTTCCCTTTCTTCAAATCACCCCAGGATGTTCTCAATAAGACAATATCACCTGCTGACATCACTCATGGTACTACACGAGCTTTTCGCTCGCTACATCCGAGTCTTGTGTCCATCTTCTCCTTAAATTAATTCCAGTTTCTGCATCCTTGAGCTCCTTTTCTAAACCAGAAATATAGAACGCAAAGAGTACTGGTGATAGTGGGCAACCTTGCTTCAGGCCAACCTCTGAGGTCATCCAACCCGAAGAATTTTCTC
>JAQFXQ010000241.1:0-10392 GCA_034693645.1 Pergamasus crassipes | reverse complement strand
CTCTGTTAATTTCGCTATTGTGAAGTCATTTTACTTCATGTTTACGTGTTATTATGCTTGTTTACCTCAAGTATATATTCTCAGACGCATTCTTGGTCTCATTATTAGAGATTGGTTTAGACTGCTTGTAAACAACCTAATTTCCTGAGTAGAATCTGCAGACCACTATACGTATTGATTAATCATCTTAAAGTCGTTCATGTACCATCCTTTGGTAATAAGTGCACTGTGCTGGAGGAAAACAATATATCGCGTACAGCCATCAATTTAACGAAAAACATAGCTCGCATATTTTCAGTAGTTTCTTGTAAACATCAGCTTTTACAGATCTCCCCTCTACTGCGCCGTATTAACCTGTGGTGTCTGCGGAGGGGCCTTATCGCTTATCAAGGCATTGGGGTATCTGTAGGCTGATCGAGCGAATACATTCTCGGCTGATCTTATAAACAAAGAGCCAGAACTATCTTCCCTAAAGTCATATACAATACTGATGACAGATGTTCTCTGGTGGCCTCGAGTGGGCAAGAGACTCCTCTATTTTTCGTAATTTCTCAGACTTCACGCAAAGGAGAGAGCTTCCCCACACAAGATTTAGAAGCTCGGCATCCTGAAGGCTGCGCCCTGAGTGCCAACCGGATTTCACTCTTCTCCGCACGCCATACCACTAAATCAACAACTCCTTTGGATTCATAAGTCCAGAAAACAGCGCAGGTGTTTTCCAAGAGTTATTAACCCAAAGGACAATCATTGTACATTCGAAGGGAACATAATTATTCGATCTATAACGTAATATGTATATATACAGAATGCCCTAGAGACATGAGAACCCATGAAGTGAGAATCAAATTGGAAAACGACGGAATGATCATGAAAGATGGGTATGAAGTTAGAATGTAATGATGAAGTCCTCGATTGAAGACCAGCTACAGTGCTTATGAAATGTCAAATGATGTGAAGTGTACATTGCACATGTCAAACTACATGTTTGCACAACAATGTAAAAGATGTGTAGATGCAATATGATCAATACACTATCAATATTTTACAATGTCATGGCCGTTGTGGCAAATGTCGATTCACAAAAATCTTTCGGTGGATTCGTCGTTATTCTGGCAGGAAAGCCCAAGGACGGTTCAAACATATGTGGTATTTGTGTGCAAAGCTCGAACGATAAATGCAGGCAACGCTACACGAATGTGTTAGAAGAATGCAAACTTCTATGTACACATATTTCAATGTGAATAAATAATTATTTAGAAATAAAACAAAGATCGAATCTTAAAGAGAAGACAACATTTTGTCAAGATACATTCCCCACACTAAGTTGGCAAAGGTTACAATCCAACATTGTGCAATCACAAATATCTTCCATCTCCATTCATTTACATTGTAATGGAAAACCTATGTAGTTGATACTCAATAATGCATCCATCATATTATAGATTTCCAGATGAACTTCCAGACTGAGAATATATATCAATAAGATATGTAGTGTTATATGAGATAATTATACCATGAAGTGTGGTTTTCTAATACAGAAGCCTGGAAAGTTTTGATGATGCTGTCCCCCCCCCCTCCACCATCCCTCATGATGATATCAGATGGTTTCAACTAGCCCCTTCGATGATTAAATTTATTATTGTGATCATATTATGGTTTGATGATGATTCAGATGATGGGAATGAGGATGTGGTATTATTGAGGGTAGTTGTACGGATGATAATGACATTGAGGGGGAGGGGAAAGAAGGGGGACGACCTTGGGAATCAGTGTGTCGCTGCAGCGGGAATTTACACTTCAGCTCAAGAGTGGTCATTTGCAGATTTAACGCAATAGCGTTATTGCGTTGGCGGCACGCGTGGTCAGCACGGTGAAATAATTACCCCAGAAAGATTATTTGGAAATGTATATTCACGTTTTTTGAATATTTGTAACATAAACATTTTTCTGTCTGAGAGGCCTTCAGGCATGATAAGAAATGCTTGGCTCTAAGTTGGAGAAGTTGAGGAAACAAAAAGTGTAGCGGAAAGTCCGAGAAGGCGATAACGAGGCCCGAAACAGATAGATAACATGGTGATGAAATAATTAAAAAACAAAACTGAACCACAATGGTTACCAATTTGACTTCAATTGTGAAACGAATTTTCCAGATGATTTGAAGGTCAACAACATGGGTGGGGATGAAGTAATCAATCAACATGAATGTCCCAACAACACAAATACCTTCATAAAATCAATACAGTTCGATAAAGGCACATTTCAGCAACAATATATATATATATATTAGTTGTTCAAGAATGTTAACGCCTTGTGGTTCCATCGTAATACTGCTATATTTCTACAAGAACCTAGTGGTGAGATCACAAGTAATAAAGTACAAGCAGTGGTTTTATATTAAATAAAGACACACTATGCACACTAACGTTACAGCGTGCATAGTGTGCCTTTATTTAATATAAAACCAATGTTTGTACTTTTATTAATTGTGAGCTCACCAATAGGTTCTTCTAGAACTCTCTAGACACATGCTACGCTAATGTTATTACATCCGATTCGACAATGAACGGAGCGCAGCCCGGGGGAACTGCTGGTATATACAAACAACGTCAAAGGCCTTTATAAAATATGCACATTTGTGATTTTATTTTCTTGCGAATATCTAATTCAGCCAATCAAAGAACTTGTTTGAAACCATTGGGCTTTGATCCAACTTCAAGGGGACAATAGCATTAACCTCGATGTGACACATGAATAGAGGGGAGCAAGCAAGCATTGTCTTGAAATCTGGAAATAATTTCATTTTTTGAAATATTCCAGCACACATGTCAGAATGAACTTCCAATCCTTGATGACTCATCACCTGTTTGTTGACTTCCAGACCTTCCCATTGTGTCTGGTCATGGCTGAGATAGATACAATCTCAATAACTTTTCCAGCATTTCTAATCCGTTATGTTCATTGCAACGGTTTATTGAAAATTCAGAACAAATGGTTCGTTAATCAAAAACAGTTAAAATTATCGTTAAGAGATATAACGTCCCGACCCTGCCAGCAAAAATTGCAAGGAGGAAATTGCCGTAATTTTCATTCGATATGTGCATCTCACACTTCTGTCCCCCCACACCTTGCCTCATCTGGTAATTGTTGGCAAAATCAATGATAGGGTCAATGGTTGGTTATGATATAACGGATTATTGCTTCTGTACGAAGCGCTCTTATATTCGATCCTAGGAATTTACCGGAAAAGATAATTGAATGGTTAATTTATTTTCTTACATAATTTCACTTAATTATCAACCAATATCTTCGTTTATGTTAATCTCCAAGGATAAATTTCCAATAATAAATATAATATTAGCCTAAACTCATACAAACCGTTCTGAACATCAAAAGTGAACCATCTTCCTTGACAAACACGCGGATCATCTCAAGAGCTGATACAATATATGATGTAATAGATAAGCTAGCAACTAATCCAGGAGAAAAAACACCACAGGAGTGTGCTTAAAATTATGAGGAAGTGATTATTAATTGTCAAACTGGAGGAGTACATGAGGTGTGAAAGACAAAGAGAGAAATGGAGGGATCTAAAGGCTTCGTTGCCCCCATATGCCCACCAACCGCTGTGGCATTTGATAAAAAATTGTGGTTCCATACTGTAGATAAGACATGAACACAAACGAAAAAGACCATCACAAATGCAAGATAATGACCTTGAAAAGGTCACATCACCAAATTCAATAATTTATCAATATATTCATATATGTTATGCATAGCGATGTCAATATACACAAGTATATGAGTTTCACCTCTCATTAAATAAATCCCATTATAAACAGGAGACAACATGACTTTACTGTTTAGCTTTGTTATACAATACAGCAACTGATGAACTTATAAACAGGGATTTTGGATTATAAACGAGTTTATAACACAGAGCTTACATATAATTGTGCCATGTTTATGGCATTCTTGGTAGCGGATATCTTCAATGATCGAAATAAAGCCACAACCAGGGCGTATCCAGGCGCCACCAAAGATATAAGAGGTACATGGGCGCAAGCAGACATTGTAGGGTGCATCATATAATATACACAGTTCTATCACCCCCAAGCCATCTTACCAACTCCACCTCCATACTAATATCTGATTCACTGTATATACATACAAACGGTAAAAGGGGTAAATCTGTTGAAAAATTAAGGACACACTTCATTGGGTCTGGCAAGAACAGCACAATAATATTCAGGAAATTTCGTCATTGAAAGAACGAAAATATTCAAAGCAATGCGGAAGACTTTGGTGTAACGCAAGAAGTGAGAAGCCGCTAGAGACATTTAGAAGAGGCAGAACCCTTGAGATTTGTAACATAAACTGAGCAATGCAGGGCAGCCCTCAACGGAGAAACTGCGAAAGATATTGTCCGGAAATCACAAAGCTGAGCAAATTGAAACCTTGACGCCCCTGTGCAACATCCATTCTCTTGAGCGGGAAGGGTCGCAAGTTCTGGTACAATTACCAGAAAGTGGTCCATTCTGCGTAATTGAGTGGCAACAAATGGGTACAGAGGATGCCTTATCGAGATGCCCCTCCGCCCATGAGCTCAGGGAGTCATGGCATACTGTACATTGGATACCGAGGACGTGATTTCAATCCTAGTTTCCGCTCAATTTAAGGCAACAATTCGTCCAAGTATCCAACGAATTCAGGCGCCTCTGATCCTCCAGGGAGGACGAACATTCCAATACAGCACACTCCAAATCCATGGCACTCAGCCAACAATCTTTTTTACTTCTTGTTCTTACAAACCCTATTAAGTCGAAGACATCTCATTGTAAACCTTGCGATATCATTCAAAGTCTAAGGATGAACATTTGAATGTTGGCTCTCAAACAGCAGCGAACAAACGCCAGTCTGGACTTGTATTCGTAAGACTTGTCAAGAAGAGTTCTCTAAGGAGTCTCACTAAGAACTTACAGTATAGGGACTCATCCAACTACAATCAACTGTACAGATACGGATAGGCAGATGTATCACAAACCTTCTCATGAATCAAGTGAGTGAAGTCTTCCGCTGGCATGGTGCAATGCTGAGATTCGAACAGATCGGGGAAAGGTCGAGATAACATACGACCTTCAGTTCAGTATAACCTTTAGCTCTTCAAAGAATCTTTGCAGGATGACATCGCAAATATCAGATACTCCATATCCCTTAAGTACACATCTGCTAACGTGGTATAGTACGATACTTCAGCTTGTCAAGGAATGTGACGAAGGTAATTACTTTAATTAGGAAACAGATTAAAGTGCAATCTTCCTGCAGAGCCACCAATCTTACTTTGAGGAAGATAATACGCATTCCATAACGATCTCGAACAAATGGTTTGACATCAAGCTCTGACCTCCTTCTTGCGCCTCTCAGTGCCGCCCAAGAGACCCTACGCCGCCCTATCGATTAACCAACTTAACCACACTCAGGTATTTAGTTAAACCGATAATATACACTGTGGATCATTATAACCATACAATTACTACATTCTTTCTGGCCACAATAAAGCTCCCAAATCGTTGTTACGGGAACCATGTATTTCTTCCTCAACTTGCTTAACATTCCACTTTACCCAGTTCCACTTTCTCTCCGGTCATTAAACAACACCGCACCCTAACCTAATATTCTGACTATTCCTACATTTAAAGGTTCGAGAGCTTGGACTGAACGCTCGAATACATAACCAGTTAATCCCCTGACAATCTACTTTGTAGAATAGCTACTTTGGCATTTATCTCTCCATGCGTCACGGTAGGTAGACCTCGAGTAGGCTATTGGACATCTACATATATATCCTTCTGTTTTACAAATCATGGTAGGGAAACAAGGTAAACGTGTTGTTACCAATGAATCTTCGACTCTCACCTTGCCTTACCGGTTGGTAGAATGCCTGTAAACGGCCACCTCAGACAAAGAGGAAGTTGCGTAAAAAAAAGTGCTGCACATTTACACACGGGTAAATTTTATTACGTCGCCATGAGAAATAGGCGTGTAGAAGGAGGTAGACAGGATAGGGAAAGGAGGAAGTGAACGATGGAGGAAGTCCAAGCAATTGGAGGTCTCGACAAGGTTTATCCTCGGAGGATCGATATAGTGCGCAACGGTATGGTAGGTAGGTGCATGGATGGAGCCATGTAGGGGAAGGGAAGACGAAAGGGAAGGGGGAACAGGGGAGGGAAGAACAAGGGGAGCAGGAGAGGGAACGCAGAACCATGGAAGCTCGAAACATGCAAAGACATAGTTCTTCTACATAACACAACGTAACATAGGATTATGTTCTTCTATCATGAATGATTCTGCTGTGTAAGCTCATAGTGTTGTATATCAACATGAAAGCAATGATATCACTTCGTTGTTCAACATAAAGGTACAACTACACTTATTATGTGTGTGGTTGGTCATGCTTTAGAGAGAGAGATAGATAAGAACATTAGGTAAATACCCCGGTATAACTATTCTACCTTTAGACGTATGCAGCGCGTTATTCGTTATGTAATGTTGAATAACTTGGACATATGTATATATATACACAAGGAAAGACGGACAGGATGTAATCAGAACGAACAGACCAGGCTTACATGGAGGTTCGTCAATTACTCAAAGAAGATATACATACAAGGTTGAGCTTAGTATACAGTGTCCCTTATGAGTTGTAACCACCACACCCCAACAAACATTTATACAATGTAACGTGACAGTAATAGAGATAATTTGTGTATGTTTTATAAGCATGAAGATATATTCATGTAAACATATATTGTATGTACGGAGATACAAACGTTGAATTCACCGGAAGTGAATGAACGACAGGATGTCATCTTAACGTAACCTGACACTCATGACGTTGAGATGAGAACATTAGTTGAGATTTCCTAACGTTAGTGAACCATTGGTTATGTCTACGTAATCCGAAGCTCAGTAATGAAGAAGATAAAGATAGACCTCTCTCTCCCAGTCTCTCATCGTTTACTCAGATCAGGAGAGTATAGCTGGCCTACGTCAATTGTTTGGAGTAGAGATAAGATGATTCAACACACGTTCAGGAATAATCAGAATAATCTTTGGAATATTGAATATTCCCAACAGATGACCCTAATATACACTTTACTCAGAACGAAGATATTAGAGGGATCATCATAAGTGAACACCCTGCTCTAATGGAAATTGTCCCCTAAATTAGAAGTTCAGACCGGCCTTAGATTACACGGAACGAGATAAAGATATAGGAAACAGAGTGTCGGCGAAAACTTTATAGATTAGCATACGGATAGAGTGGGCGATTATTCGCGAAAGCCAGTATGTTGTTAGAAGAAGCTTAATGGAAAGAACTTGACGAAGTGATGGTACCAACTCGTTAGAAGTACAGTAGAAGTCGAGGTAAGAGTTACATAGTGCAAGGTAATTGAGTGCAACAGGATAATTTGCAAGCCTATTTCAAGCAACACCCACGTACACCACCCAAATGAAAGTGTATCGTCAGACACGCTATTTAGAGATCGGAGAAAAGCTCATTAATTAATAAAATTGAGGCGTTAATCCACGACCGCCAAGACTAGGTATGGTAGCCCATCCGTGCCTAGCCAAGACGAGATGGAGATAAAAGAGGAATAGGTTTGGGGACAAGGTAGCGCCTTGATCGTACCCCGTCCTTCATGTACCATTTCCTGTAAGGGCAGAGCAAGAAAGTTGGTCAATCCATGGTAAAGACCTGATGTAATAACTAGATTTGATGGTAAGAAGTACAACTGAATTAGCCTTACTAGGCTAGTATGAATACTGAGACAATGCCAGATATTACAAGTGAACATCCCATAAGAGTTTGATCGAAATATTGCAGAATTGAGAGTACTAACTTATCGACGAATCAATAGCCACGGGTCTTGGTTTCGTAATACATTACTAGACTCGGTGGCGCCCAAGGGTTTTGAAATATTCAGATATACACAGCGTTGAAAATATCGGAATTTTACCAGAGAAACTCACCAGAGTCTCGTTCGCTTCTACATTGAGGTTTTCGAAAAATTACAACAGACTTAGCATCGATAAAGCCATCATCTTGTGAAGGGACTCAACCTAGCCCTCTTATTTACTTCGAATATTTAAGCCGAGTTGATTCTTGCGAAAACTCAAGCATGTCTTCCTGTCAAGTCAAAATTATTAGTTCTCAGAATGCATAAATGCAATGCACTTTCCTCAGGTGGACAGATAATGAAGGTAAATGCAAACACGAAAAATGAACCCGGAGAATGGAAGGACAAATGAATAAATGCAAGCGTGAAATCGAAGTTATTCCATTGGGTTGGATGTAAATAATTAATAGGAATGGCAACGGGCGTAGGAGAAGAATCAAATGGGGGAAGACAGGAGTAGATGTTGGCTCCCAGGAGAAGATGGACGGGAGCCTGCAGGATGTTTTGACAAGAGTTACTTTGGAGAATTTGGAAGAAGATGGAAAGGTATTCACAGACTTAGGCACCTACACCTCATACCTGCAAGCCAGGTGGAATCAATAAGCAATTCTAACACAGTGAGGACTCAGGATGAATTGAAGATTCTGAATCTGCTTTTCCAGACACCATCAAAGAAGAAGATGGCAGGTAGTCAAAGTAAATAGAGAGGATTTCAACATCAACAATACAAATAACAACAAAACGAATACATTGAAAGAGCGATGGTAGGAAAATACCAAACTCCTTGGAGTTGCAACTTCAGTGAATTGGAAATGTCTGTTGCTTCAAACGTGTTGGTGAACAGGAGAACGAGCCACACAACAGAACAAGGGTACGGACATAGACTCCTGAATCCATCTATGGGTTTACACACAAACAATCCCTGATCCAACTCACCAAGTTTGTACATAACTACGTAAACAGCATTCCGACGAGACAACACCTGCCTACCATTCACCCTCTCCAAAGGAATAATCTCAACCCCGGTGTAAGATATATCCTTTATAACATCTATACAAATACAACCACCGACGAAGTAAAATCGTCCCAACAAATATTTGGCGTCAATAAAACTCCGAAGAACGAACCAACAAGTGACAAAAAATAATGGTAAGGATGGCAATGGAGTGAATTTATTGACACACTCATTCACAATGTGGATATATGGCATGCATTATGTGGAATTGATCCTCAAAAAAGGCAGTTGGCAACGTGAGGAATAAATATATACAAAAGAAGGAAAGAAGTATGAGAAAGAGGATCTCTCTTTCTGACTTATAAACAGATACAAAGCCCAATGCGATGATACCGGAAGTCTCTGAAATGATTTGACATCCGGTTGTATGGATATTGAGGTGAGGATGCAGTGGTTGCAGTGATATCAAGTGGAAGGTGAGTTAGAAGTAATGCCGAAAGCGATAACGCCTGATAAAACCGATTTCGCAAAATAAAGTTTATGTATATGTATATATTTATACATAGTATATAATTCGTTGTACATATACAACATAGGGACTTCTGATACAATATATGAACCACTTTACAAGACCAGGCAGATACAAAATATCTGATACGATAGTAATAAACGATCAGCCATTATCAAGGAACTTCTGGATTTTATCAATTTAAAAACCTTGACACTCCAAGCCATGAAAGACACGTAACTCTTTGAAAACTCTCTTGTGATCTGGAAAATAGGTTGAACGGAGAACATCTAGCCACGATTCTGGAAGAGCAGTTGTTCCAACACCCGACAGTGAAACTCGATACCAGAACTGAACGTTGCAGAAATGTTGCAAGATACAGACAAACACTCCATGTTCCCAAGAGGTTTTCGACATTTGAGGAGATTTCGCAATAAACCGCAAACACTTGCAAGCAGACAGGGTACGTGTAGCATACATGGTAAATGCCAAGCCTCAAAGAGTTAAAACCAGACCACAAAGAACGTATGTTATTTGTCGGAAACACAAAGCTTTCCGTAGGAAAGACGTTGGCTTTTGTTTCGAAAACAACTTGAAAGAGCAGTAGGAACAATTGAGCTTCATAGATGGTAAGTTCACATAAGCTTAACATCCGAACGAACTTAACTTGTAGGCTTAGTATGTTAACAGATTAATATAAAGTTCAGTCCCAGCATGGGAATCCGGTGAACCTTTGGCGCATTTAAACATGTCGTGTGTCTACATAGCAGGTGTAGGAGATAGAATGAAGGATGTGGTATGTGTTGGAATTATGAGAAGTTGAAGGACATCAAGTAGAGGAGTTTTTGCATGTCTACATTTAACATGCTGTGTGTCAACAGAGATTACTTATTTCAACATCCCTTCAAACATGTAGATTTCAACATAGTAGTCTTTCACACTCTATCAAAGAGTATGACAGATGTGAGCTT
>JAQFXQ010000240.1:0-10411 GCA_034693645.1 Pergamasus crassipes | reverse complement strand
AGAATGTCTATTTGTTGCGATCATCTTTTCACAAACAACAATTGGTTCCTAGACTCAGTTTTCGACTGATCTTGTTTGTTCCCTTTTACGTTCGCTTACTGCTCTGTCTCGTTGCCTTAGTAGTTCTTAATGAAGTGAAATTAGTTTTTCTCTGTCCGATTCCTGGTGAAGAAAAATGTGTCTTTTTCTGATAGGCAAAGGGCGTATACACCTCGCCTGAAATTTAAACTGATCGGAGCATGATCATCGTGAAATCACCTATGGTTATCATACGTGCAAGATCCACTTGGGCTGACGAATGGATACAGATCATGATCATACATATCTATTCGAGGACACGCCTCACGTTGCTCCTGGGCATCTGATCGAAGTCCTTTCAGGAAGCCTGTGACCTCAGTCCCCTAGATGGCACAAACATCGGAGAAAGTTGCATGTTACTAAAAACTTTTGCAATTAAGTTGCGAAGAGCTTCTTTGGTAGGACAACATAAACATAGCGCCAGTGCCACCTGAGGGTCAAGGTGCATCGATAATAACACCGAAAGTGTCCTTTTATGACGAAGTTGCATCGAGTAAACAAACACTTTCTGATGAACAATACTAATAACTTCCAATGTGAGGAACCTAACCGTTTTTTAAAAATAATTACCCAGGGTCGGGTTGGAGAGGTCGATAAGATGATGAAATTGTTTTCCTCCTGAAGGCCCATGTTTGCGAGTATAAACAAACACACGTTTCGTTTGTTCCATAAACTGTTAGTTCGACGGGAAAAGGGTACAAATCTTTAAGTTCGATGCACGTGAGATGCGTAGTCTTGTAACATTCTCAGTGACGACATGTGGGGTATCTGCAGTGCACTTTACCCTATTGCATAGTGATTGATTCCATCTATAAATTCAATCAGTGTCCAACGCATCAATCATAATGTACACAATGTCCAGTTATGGTTTGCATTGGGTGCATTTCGGCTGCAAAGGTCTCCACCAATAACGTAGTGTACAATGGACGGCATCACAATTTCTGTAGGATGATCATGACGATGAGTAGCGGATAATTATGTCCCTGCTATTACCAGCTGCAGTTCAGCAGGGGACAGAATGACGTCTGCATGCGCTCGAGGACAAGCTATGCACGATGCGTCTGGCGGGTTACAGATGATTGTGTATGCCATTCATCTTCTTAAAGTAAACAACTCGATACGAGCTATGAACACTACATGTAGTCTACTTATATACCAACTCGCTGACAGTTGGCTAGTCAGTCAAATCCCTATTCCCTACCGACACGCTGTCGTATGAGAAGTAATTCTCTTCTACTTAAGGTCATTATAATGAAATCACGTATCCAAAAGTACTTTTATTACATACATAAACCAGCACATATTGCTAATGCGAGCTCCATTCTGCTTTGTGTACACTATGAGCAATACTATGCGTGGCCTTACCTTTGAGGAGGGTCTATATGTTTAGAGTTGGGTCTGCTGCTATCGATAGGGTTGTAGAACTAAAGTCAGATGTATGTGGATATGGATGTCCGAACAACGAAAGAGGGAGTCTAATCCGGAGGAAAGCATGAAGACAATACAATTAGGAGGCATGATATAACATTTGATACGCTGTACATAATGTTAGCTTTATATCATCATGTGCTTGTGTGTACATTGCATCTTGATTCTGCTAATCACGTTTGTTTGTTATCCACACATAGGTTTGTTGTATTCAGACGTGTGGAGCTGGCATCGGCCATCAAAGAGAAGACCGTGCAGGAACGTGCTTGAGAGGGCGCGTCGAGTAATTGTTGAGTCACCAATCATAGTGTCAGCGTACTGAAGAAAGAAATGTACGTCTCTAGTTTCCTAACACAGATGCATAGACTAAGTAAGGGGATTTTGTTCTCATGCTGTAAGTATACATATTCTAGAAGTTTGCTGGCGTCTCAACTATTTGCACGGTGCATTACCTGAGTACTATTTGTGTCTCCATACTGCTAGATGTTTAGCCGGTTACGTTGGTCGCTGATCGTCCCCCGCATTCACCGCAGCGGATTCTCCGCTGGTGAAGTGATAGGGTGGATAGCACAGTATGAGCTTCGTCGTTTATTGCATGTTATTGTGTCATCCATTTTGTCTGGTGAGTCAAGTTTTCCAAAATACACTCTTCGATATTACCTTGAATCCCCACATTCGCAATGAATTATAGCCTGATTGCCGTAATTTACGTTGGACTCTATAGTTTATTGTGATAACATCGATGCAATATTGACTGACGGTCCATATCCGAAACATGCGCTTGCGTTTCCGAGGTTTTCAGCTTGTAAAGCTACATGGATTGGGTTTCCGTAGCAAGCTCAATTGCTTCCTTCAGTGTATGATATTTGAATCCTTGTGCGTTTAATTTTTCTTTTTCCGCGTAAAAACGTCCTCGAATAGTGTTGGCGTAGTTTAGTTTTGCTCGTTAAACTTGAGTTACTTTTACAGGGGAATTTCAAATGTCCTGATAACCGTCAGAAGAACATAAGAAGGTAGCTTGTGAGACTTCGTACAGACATAGACAGACATTGAGATTCATGGTTACACTAAAAGGCAACTCCCTCTATTTACGCTTTGAGTAACGTTAATGCTGTTCTTTCATTCCGATGTTGTATAATAACTGTGTGTATGTTTTCCACTCCGTTTACAATGTACTGGATGCTGTGCTGCTTCCTTGATTGAATGCTATGATCAATCCGATGTGCTCGTAGCTGTTTAATAAGTGAAAGTTTACTGCAAATTAGTCAAACTCGAGCAGTATGATCTCTGTCACGGAATGTGAAGTTCAGGTAACCAGGACTCAAATGTAATCGAAGTGTCCATAAACTGGTCATATTATGTATCGTAATGAAGATGTCTTTTGAAATACATGGTGTTATTGGTTTCCCTGTTTTGGAGCTGTGAGGCTTAGGGTTACTTAGTCTTTCGAATAAGTTTTGACTGGATCTGTCGACCTCTCTTTCAATTAATAGCCAGAATACTCGCACCTTCGGTGTATTGACATTATTTGTGTACTACAGTCTAGCGATCGTTTCAGTTGCATGTTGTCCGTGTGCGTTCAACATTATGTCAAAACTTTCGGAGTCAGTCGAAGGGTCGCCAGGGGGGAGAGGGAGAAACCTCTGCTCTGGATAATAACGCTGGTAGAGGATGTAGAGAGAAACAAAGGAACTGATGAACATCAGACAGAGGTATCAGTTGACTTAAGACGAATGAGAGATTCGAAATTCAGTGTGACATTCGTGGCTCTCGATGGAAATACCAACAGATACCGGAGGCATTTAAAAAAGGTTGGGAGATTGTTGGTGGGAATTATGAAAGACTTAAAATCGAAGTTTATCGGTTCGCGTCCTGTAATTTCGGAAGATTTCACTGAACTAACTGTGAGAATAGAAAATCCTAACGATCTTAATGTGGCTGACGAACTCAACTGCGTTGCAGACATATCGGTTAAGTGTGTAAGGAAGCTTGCTGTCGATGGGGAGGTGAAATTGTGGGGAAGAATTGAAAACGTTCGACCCCAACTTACAGAATAGGACATTATGGAGGAGCTCCGAGATCAAAGGGTGTGTCGGGTGCGTCGCGTCGACTCCAAAAGGCTCGGAAAATGGAAGGCTCCGGTAGAGTAAAGTTTGAGATGTCTAATACCTCGACCGTGGATGTGCGTTTTACCACCCAGATTAGAAACACTGTGGAGATTGTGGGCGATGGGCTAGATGTCACTCTACTGGCACCGGCACCGATTTAGTGTTATCGGTGATATGTCCGTAGACACAGCATGAAGGAGTGCAAGATTGTGGAGATCTGTCGAAAGTGCGTGAAAAATGGTTACAGATTCCTCCTTTTTGTGGCGAGAACAGCAGCTTGTATTCACTGTGCTGAAGACCACCATTGAAATAACAAGGGCTGCAGGATATACAAGGAGATTACTGAAAGGAAGCAAAAAGCATACGAGAGACGTGTGCGGTCAGCAATGAGGACAAGGTCAGTGGATCGCAGAGAGGAGAGGTGAACACTCCGGTATTTCAGGAGGGAGAGTTAGCGGTTATATTCTCAGGTGCTTCAACGCTCACTGATGCATAATAGCCCCCCACCCAAATTGAGGAGAAGGTTTGCACTTCACACAAGGTGACAATTAAAAGGGTCGATGAAGATACGTCAGGGACCTTGAAGGATGGCCCTGATGGCCGCAACCGTCAATTGCGTAAGTAACAAGCATCAATTTAGAAGATTCAGGAGAGAATGAATATACCGTGGAACGTTCTGACAAGTTTCCTCAAGGCTTTTAGAGAAAGCCATCCCGAGCTGAAAATGTGAGCGGAAATTCTTGAGGAGATGTGGGGTCTCAGGGACGGGGTAAATGCTCATAACGAGCAGGATGCCTCGGCAGGAAACAGACTCACTTCTAGGATAGGTACACATGAGAGACCAGGGACTCCATAACTGTGAAACTGCGAGAGTCTGCAAAAACTGGCGATCTGCCTCCGGATCGGCTATTCAAAAAATATGCTGCGATTCTGTTCACGGAAACCTTCTGTTTGGCAGAGTTCTTCTTGAATGGGTTCGCATCGCTGGATCAACTGGCAAGGATACCCGAAAGTGGGGGGGAAGACCTGTTGGTGGGCACAGTATTTACGCAAGAGAAGGTGACCCAATTTTTGAGGTCCAGTTCAAAAATGAACACCAATTGGGTGTTTCGTCGAGAAAAATGAACATCGTCCTGTTCTATTTGCCGCCAACGTTGGACGCCATTGAGGTCGCTGATATTGTTAGTGCGGCACTCTCCGATAAAAATCTGGAGCTTCCGACTGTCCGTGGAGGGAACTTCAATTGCCGATTCGATAGGCTAGATCAATGCAATAAGGCTGCCACTCTTATAGGACTACTTCCATTCGGCGGTGGCGTGGCCTTGTGGGTAGAGTGGCCGCTTCGAAGGGAAAAACCGAGCGTACCTGGGATAAAATACCGACAGCGAATGAATTATTTACCAAAATTTTTCCGTTGCAACACACGTCAGTTGGCGGAGAGGCTTGGACCTCATGTTAGTTGAATTTCCCCCGAATTCGAGCTTCTAAAACGATCGCTGAGTATCCCGCCCCCGTTACAAAAGGAAGACCCAAGGTCTGATCAACAATGGTACCTTTACGTTTCACAGGGGGTTCAGCCACGGAAGACAAACACTACATCGCCTATTAGCGGGGAAGCTCTGAGGACTCAGATTTGTAAACTTCTGAGTTCCTCAGGTGCAGTGTTTAAGAGTCCGGGGATGGAGTACCCTTGACGTTGGACCAACAGGTGGAGAATCAGCCGTCGACGGAGGACGAGGTCCGGAGGTGCTGAGTACCTTGCCGCGTCGTAAGGCTTCCGACCCGGATGGAATTTGCTACGAGCATTAGGTCTCGGCGAAGTCAATCATTGTCCCGATATTCCTCGGTTTATTTAATCGCATACTCTACGACGGATTGGAACCAAACGTGAGGCATGAAGTCCGGTTAACCCTCTTTTTCAAGGAAAGAGCCTTAGACAATGGGAGCAGCCCGAACCTCTATCGAGGCATCGCATCGGAGAGAACTCCGAAGAAGATATTTTCCAAGCTTCTGATTTAGAGGGTAACCCAAACCGTGGAGTAAGTTCTTCCTCCGGAGCAGTTTGGATTCAGGAAGGGCCTAGGTACACGGGACGCGATCCATGTGCTGCCGTCTGAAGTTGAAAGGGTGCTTTCACGTGCAGGAGTCCCTCTACACGCGGTTTTCAACGACTGTGTGAAGGCGTTTGATCGTGCCCCTCGTCATCTTTTAATCGACTTATTTCGACAGGCTGGGGTGGGTGGTCCTCTCCTGCAGGTGCTCTTCAATTTTTCGCTGACGACATACATTCGGTGAGGGCGGCTGAGGGTGAGTTGTTAAGGGTTGCACAGAACGTGTCCACCTCGTGGTGTCCCACGGAGCAGTGTGGCCTTCTCGCTGCTTTTAGCCGACCTTCCTGGACACATCAGGGAAGAATTTCGGCATGCAGTCAAAGTTTTGTACGCAGATGACTTAGTGGCGGCTCACCGTAATCTTGGGGCGCTCCAGCAGGTAGTACAAAAAACGGTGTGCTTCCTCAAACCAAAGGACCTTGAGGTAAACACGCAAAATACTATGGCCGTAAAGTTTCGTAGTGGAGGCCAGTTAGCGGCAAAAGATAAGCTAAATTGCGATTAAAAAAAAACAGAATTTGTGAATTCGTTCAAATACCTCGGAATCGTTCAAAAACCGGTAAGTTTTTCACAGAACATCAACAGGATAGGATTCAGGCGGCGCTGTCCAGTATTTATGTCCAAGTGCAAGATATGCGGAAACTTTATGTACATACAGCGATTTGACCGTATGGCATAAAGCTTATCCAATGTTAAGTTATAAACTAGATAGAGGTTGTAATCAGCTGACCTATACCAATTCGGGTTTGCTCGAGAAAGTTTTCGGCGTGATTATGAAACGGGTGCTGCGTTTGCAATCCTCCTCACGAAGCACTTTCGTATATGTGTTGAGTGGTTGCGGACCGTCCATCGAACAGATTCGAGTAAGATTGAAAGTGCCTCCCACGAGCGTTTTCGACCAGTTTCTGATGGCCTAGCAGCAGAAGCTCGCCACTTCTATAAGGCAAGTGAGGGCGCTTGACGTGTTCCATGCCAGAGAAAAGTGACAAGGTACAAACTGTAGGGATCGCCACGTGTAGAGTAGATATATAGTCCACGACTACCATCACCTGATCACTGAAAAAGAACTTCGTTCACGAGATAGACGCTTTGACAGTAAATACTGCTTGCAGCCTTGTGTTTTCTGTCATGTAACCGAATGCGTGGTGAAATCGATGTCCCTGCAAGCTTGGGCTCGTGATATGCTTGTTCATTAGGTGGAATGTGTAAATATTGCGCTGGGCTTAATGTAAGAGACCTTGAAATGAAGCTGCGTCGTTTCATACACCTGTAAGTTGGTAAATGAAAAATAAACAAATCCATTGTATTTATAATAAAATTGTAGTAGTAACTACAGCTACTGGTTATCTTTTTACAAAATGATTTAAAACAAACCACCCGAAATTTATCACACCAGCTAGATTTAGATTGAAACCACCCAGAAAGTATCACAAACGCAGTATGTGTGGGACTCTATGAACCTCAAGCCGGCACCAGCCGTCCTTACCCTATGAACTTTCTCTGAATTTACCGGCTGCCATGCAACATGACAGTCTGGCAGACGTGTGTGTTTCATGCTCAGTTGAGCCTTAATTTAGCTTATCTATTATATTAAATTAGAATGCTTGCATCACAACGCTTTGTCCTATTGTATTGTTGATGTTGACGCTGGTTAAGCAGTTTGAATGGGGAACGAGAGAAAGCATCTAGTGTGTCCTTGGGCGGGATTTACAATTATATACACTTTAGTATGGCTAAAGAATTATTTGACAACTTGGTACCGTGCAATCCAGGAACGTCACATCTTCCTTCGTATAAACGAGCAACGAAATGTAACAAGGACAAAATTCGACAACACATACATACAACGATGGTATGTACATGTACACAGAGTCTGTATAAACGGGCAGAACACATCTTCCTGGGCCTCACAACTACGGTCATACAAATTAAACCACGATAGGTGTTCCATAAATCTGGGCAATAGTTTAGATTTGGCTTCCGTTCTCTGTTGCTTTTCCGCACTGGATTGGGATTCTCATGTTCTTCAATTCTTTAGCTTGTGTGTGGCCCCTTGTCTGCCTTGCCCTGTCATCTTCTCCTTTCCGAACTTAGCTAGGATGTAATGTTAGTTGCCCTCCAGTGGGCGGTGATGTTGGTGTCGAGACGAATTCATCGCGTGATTGATGACTTGACGATTTCATCGAGGCGTATTGATGCTTTTAATTAATCCCCGGCTCCTCAACTGCGATTCCTGGTGAGTCTCCGACCCCTATAAATGATGTCAAAGGTGTTTGAAGAAGCGGTGGGCGAGATGACTTTGCCCGGTATCCACTTCCGAGTAGCTCAGAATACGAATATGTAATCCCCTGGCTGTAAAGGGGGGAATAGCCGTGAGGACTTGTCATACCGATTTTTCACGTGTACATGATCACGACCGATTTCCTCTCTTCGAAACTTTCTGTTATTGTTGTTGCTATTGGGGTTGCGTGGTGATCTGCCAGGCAGTGTGATGATAGCCTTGTAACCTGCAGACAATTCAAACGGGGTTAAACCACCTTTAAGTGGAACATTTCGCAAACACAGTAGAGCGCGCGATACCTATGTGCCGGACTGTCGAGCTTTTATCATTGTCTCCTTAATGATTTGTATTTGTTTCTCTACGGCACCATTACTCGTACTGTATTCTGGAGAGGACATAACGTGCTTTGTTATGGCGTCAGAAAGTGCACTTACACTGGCAGCGAAATCGAGGCCACTAAATAAGGGTCCACTATCAGTTTAAAGTGTTCTCGGCAATCCTCTGCGACTCGGGACTAAAATTACTTTTTCAGTGATTGCGTCAGTATTTGTTGAGTTGACTGATAAGACCTCGAAGTCTTTACTAAACTAGTCAACCAGACCCAAGGATTTGCAGCGATCGATGCTCATAGAATCGCATCCAACCATCTGCCATGGTTGTGATGGTACGGCTCGTAATGTCATTGGTTCCTTCTGCTGCTTCCGACCATATTCTTGACATTGTCTGCAGTTAGAGATCAATATCGACGTCTATATGGGGTCAATAAACATTGTTTCGGGCCGAACGGATAGTGTTCTCAATCCCAGAGTGAGATTCATGAAGTGGGTCGATCACGATCTTCCGCGATTGCGATATGACAACTAATCGGTTACCCCTGAAAATCAATCCATCCACCTCATGAAGTTCGGCCGCGCAGTGCCAATAGGGCTTAATTCTGGATGGTACCTGTCTTTTTTGGCCAGGCCAACTGTTTGAGATAAAATACATCAATAATTGCATCTCCTCACTCCCCTTGACCTGCTCCCTCATAGCCAAAACCCTTTCCTGTGACAACGAAACCAAAGTGTGTACGCTGAATTGACGATCCTCAAAATCGCCGGTGTCGATTGAGCATTTTTTCAGCGGAGCTCGCGATAAAGGGTCAGCTAGGAGTAGCCTTTGCCAGGCACATATACTTACTCGATGTCAAACGGAGTTATTCGCAGCAGCATCTCTTGCAATCGTGGGGAGTGCTGTGACATCTTTTCGTGAATGATAGAAACGAGTGGCTTATGATCAGTTTCGACGAGTAACAAAAATCGAGTAGATCCAAACATTAAATTAAGTTAGCAAGAAAACAGGTTACTCACAGCTAGGGATATTTGCCAGTGGAGGTACCTTCTGGCTTCGCATCAGCGTCCATTATCTCCGCAGCTTAAACTTTGAACTAGCTGGAGAAAAAGTGTACGGGCTTTAGGTACGTGCTTCTTAAGCTACTGAGAACTTCTGAAACGCTTCGTTCTTTTTGACAAACTGACTTCGCTTCGAGTTAGGAACCTTCAATTTGGCGATTCGTGACTTCGTATCACGCCATAAGTTTCAACTAACCCAGCTAGTTTATCAGATGAATGACTTGTAAGCCGGTTAGTGGACTTGGGTGACCAAAATGCACAATCATTTCCTCGAGTTCTTGCACTGAGTGGAAAAAGATTAGGCAAAATACAAACAGCTAACGGAGCAGAGATGAAGAGTATAGAGAGAAACGAATATGTACGAGGGATTTCTTAAATTAAACAAGCTAACGGAGCACGGCTTCGAAAGCATCACATCAATTGGCTTGTAAAGTCTGGCTTGTGAAAAGTAGAATCAAAAAGATGCATGAGACCATTTTAGTTAGTGAAAAGAGAGAATTTAATGAAGTGCTAAGGAAGATACGAGTAGGCTTGTATGTTCAAGTTCGAGCTCAAACCGCTTTTATTGACATAAAAGGGGTGTAAGGTCTGTAACAGTCAGTACATAACTTTGGCAGGGATAGTATCTTGGAGTACTGCATCAACAAAGAATAGGAACGCGAAAATGTGATTAAAAAGGACATGTCAGTGAACATAGCCATGGATACGACGAGCATAGCGCCACGCAAAGGTGCCCGCTACGGTTTCAGTTCTGGCAAGTAGGTGAGTGTTGACATTTAAGCCCGTGCCAATTACTCTGGGAGCTAGTCTAAAGAACTTGCGTGTAATACCCTTGGATAAAAGGGATTTAAACAGCCTTTCATCTGCCAATGGTGCAACTCGGCGATGGAGTCCAGTGTGAATGGTAAAGGTAAGAAAGGTAGAGGTACCATTGTTTATCAGACCTTGGGTCTTCCTTTTGTAACAGGGGCGAGATACTCAGCGATCGTTTTAGAAGCTCGAATCCGGGGGCAA
>JAQFXQ010000239.1:0-10412 GCA_034693645.1 Pergamasus crassipes | reverse complement strand
CAACGCTATAGAAGTCATTTGACATCATTGATGATCTGTAAGTATCGATTGGGATACAGAAAAAATATCAACAAATTGTGAGAATTAAACGCCCGATTAAGTGTCATCCCCTGTAAATATTATAAAAAATCGTTAACCATAAACCATATTCTGAATGCAATAGTCAGAAACCTTCATCCGCACTGTCTTGGTAAATTGACGGTGTATGTATGTTAGAATAAAGTCGACTGAAAGATATACTGCAAGATGGAGTGGAACGTGATACGGTCCAACAGATACACTATGTGTACGAGAATACTATAAATCAATTTTTCTTCACCTCAACGACAGCAGGACAGCCATCTCTACTAACACACGAAATGTCATAATCAGGATTCCAATTGAAGGATTCCAGCTTCTGCCTTAATAGCCTGTCTAGGTCCTCACTCTTCATACCTAGTTGATCCGTTGGAGACCAAGCAGTATGATATGGTGTTTGACAAAAAAAATTGTTGTTGGGCTGGTCTGGACATTGACGCCCCAGTACTTTCAATTGAAATCCAAATAAACAAAATACACGTTATAAATATGTCAAATGACATGAATTACATTTTCATACTATCAAAACAAAACAATGTTAAAAAACAAATATGGTGTTAAATGAGCCCCCACCTCCTTGATGCCGTTGAAGTCCATTCATCGCAAGTCACACACAGTTTGTGTCGCTACCAGAGTGGCACCAGAAATTCTGTATTGGACGTTCAACGTACGCCGTTTACACAAAATATAAAACTGATAAATTATTCAACCAGTATATATATCTCATCATATAGATAATTCTTGTAAAAAATAAAAAAGGTTGAAAGCAAACTTACCGATTCCAGATTAACAATCTCGCGAGAAAACTACTAGCTGGATCATAGACACAGAGGGGAGGAATTGATTCACACAAGAAGGAAAGTTAACAAAAAAAAAGTAAGAAGTTGACAGCGTGAAGACCATATGATCTCTGTCGTCCCTGTCACTGGTATTGGGGATACAGCGTTTTACTTGCCCATAAACACGATCACGGTGGTCCGTGCTTCTACGATGCCGCAGAGGCAGTAGAACACACGCCGAGCATCTGTAAAGCACTCCGGACAAGAACACAATATGCAGTAATGAGGGGATGGTGGACAAGGGTGATCGGGGAAGAGATTAAGAGGAGGCAGATACTAAGCCACAGCCATAAAGTTGAAAAGAACAGAGGTGAGAAGGATAGGCCTTGGGGTCGTATATGGAGTCGAAGAGCAATGTGCATTCGATGATACAAGAGGAAATTATGAACATTGATCAACTAAACTTCAATGAGAAACTGAGGGCTCTAAAAAGTCAAAGCAGTAGGCGGTTTTGGAAGAACGTGTCAAAAATTGGAAAGGTGGGAGAGAAGAAGCACGATTTTAGTAAGGAACAACTTGATGAGGCGGTGAAGGAACTATTTTTCGTAAGCAACAGTGACGGAGAAACGAGAAGAGTAAATAACCGAGATGACACTGATATCCGTACGACAGGAAAGAGGTGCTAAGCACAATTGGAAAAACGAATCCAGAGACAGCCGCAGGTTTGGATGAAGTGACTTGATGCAGGTAACGCAAATTGCACGGGGAAGAGAAGATGCACTGACTGCCGAATTTTTGGATATCCGTGAGGCATTTGACTAAGTTGACAGAGGTAAGCTGTTCGAAATGTTATGCAGAGAGGGGATGAACCAACAGTGGATTGATTTACTAGGAGATCGACATTGGGAGAATACGATTGTCCTCAGGATGGGTCAGATCGAGTCGAACACGTATGGAGTGGAAAAGAATAGCGTCAGGGATGTCCATTGTCGTGCTTCTTGTTTTTACTTTTTAATGACGAGCTCGTTCGAAGAATTCATAGTGGCGGTTCAGGTTTCCTTTCACAATGTGGCGGAGAGGTTTTGCGGGTACCAATATTGTTATTTGGTGACGACAGTGTTGCAGGGGAGGTCCGAGGAGGAGTTGCAAGCTATGCTTGATGTGTGCGACATTACCACGAGTGAGAGGGGATACATTTTTGAGAAGAAAAGCGTATTATGATACTTCTCGGGGTCTGAGAGTACCCCTGTTTTAAAATTCCGGTGAATATTTTTTCAGCTAAGCAAGAGTATAAATATTTGGGCGTGACGCTCAGCACCGGCAAAGACTGCTTAAAGGGCGAACGCAGTATTAGGTGAAAAATACAGAGAAGTGAAGGGCGGTTGTTAAGGGCTGAGCCATGTGGTTAGTTAACAGATTTATTGTGGTCAGAAACGTGTGGAAGACTGTACTTGTTCCTGCGTTGACGTATGGTAACGCGATTTCGGTGTTTGGAGAGACGGTTAGAGGTTTTACAAAGAGATGTGTTGAGATATTCACTGGGATACCTATTTAAATGTGCAAAATAATTTCTTCAGGGAGAAGGAAACATGTCCTCATTCAGGTTCAGGGAGGCACAAAAAAAGTCGTTGTATTCGATATGACTGAGAGAGATAAATTAATCTATCAAAATATAAGTTCACCCATTCCGGAGAGCATTAATAAAAATAAAATAAACGAATATATTATTAAACGTGCATATATTACATATAAATGCACTGAACAAATTCCCTAGTCAAGTCAAGAAAGCATTGTGAGTGATTCCAACGACATTTGACACTTGTCAAAATGGTATAGTTCGCAACTATGACCACACCTCTTACAAATGCAGCTCGTTTCTGGGACATGGAAGCCGATGCGGGTGTAAGGCTTGAAGTGGAAACCGTGGACGGAATAGCGCATAAGTAGATGCCTACTTATAATAGTATTAACTTATAATAATAATATTTGTGTTCTCAACCACACCTTTCGGTAGGATATCGGCTGGTCAAGTACTTGTTGACGCAGTATTAGTTATTCTGTGTAACTAAATTTCCGGTATTCGTAGTTAGGACTCTGTCCAGGTTCCCTAAGTTTACCAACATCTTGACGTATCCATCGAAAGTCTCAAGAACGTTTTTTTACTGTAGTGAGTTTCGATCAACCTTATATTTACAGGCAACATCACTGATGATATTTCTCAGTGAACCTGTCAGTAGTATTCGGCACTTTTTGAGTCTGCTTCCATGCTCCGGAGGTGTACGTTATCAGTGGCGTTACATATACGATTCACTTTATGTGTACTTTTGTAAGAAAGAGCGAACGCGACATCCAGTTTGTTCTTGTAGATGCCTGGGATACAGCTCTTGACTTGACTCGACGCCTATTTGATACCCTGAAGCCGCTATGGGCGATATGGGTCCACGATGACCAACAGTTCACACACAAAGTTCACAGGCGGAAACCATCCGCAAAGATACACTCGTGCCATCTGACCGCACTTCGAATTTGTTGATGTGTGCGTCGGCGTTCCTTCGACGACTGAAAGACACAGTCAAGAAGTTCCTGAGCGGACTTCCGGTCTTCAAGAAAATTAGAAATTGAGTTTGAGTACATTTATACAAAATTGGCGTAATTGACAATGAACTCTACTTGGACTTTGAAAACTCAATGCAACAATCCCCTGAACAATTATACTTTTTCAACAGACTCGCGTACCAATCTACTTGGAACACTACCCATCAGCCACATCAGCGAAGAACTTGTTATATTATGTTCAGGTATGTAACACACGTATCTATTTATGTAGCGTTGAAATAGGTTCAGGTTTGAGGGAGATATATGCGAGCGATAAAACACATGGTAAAAAATCTATCATACTCTTGTGCGTCTAATCAAGAACCAAGAACTTGAACCGTCACAAGTCAACCACGTTTAAAAAGTTCGTTCAAAGTCACGAAAGTAATGCATGCTTGCATATTTAGTATAAGTACACAGTTGAAAGTGAAAGGAGCCACAATCTCAACTTGGATAAGAAAGACTCTCAACGGGTAAAGATACTCTTATGCCTAGCCTTTCATGCGATGTTCTTAAAACTGGTGTAATACGATTACAGCTGATGTCGATGGATTGCAATGAAGATCCAACCGCATTTGATGAGGACACAACGGTCCACAGGAAAGTGGTCTCACTGCTTTCACGCGCCCTTCCGTTCGCCTCAAGGAATAAGAAAAAATATGGTACCAGCCGACCCCCAACGCTTGACCCAAGCAAAATCACTGCTCCTGTCAAGTTTTATTACTCGGACGGAGATTTGTTCTCCACACCGAGGGTTAGTACCATTTTAACTAATTCGACAGATGTAACGAATGAGCCTTTTTCAAAATTTTCGAATGAATCGAAATCAAGGATATCACCGATAATTCAAGTAGTTTGCGACCAAAGTTCAGGCCTACGCCAAGGTCGGGTACTACAATATTATAGTATATGGTGCCTCAAAGGGGTCTAAAGTATAGGCCTTGTCGAGGCACTATTATAGTTCAAAGGGTGTTCTGGGATTCCGATTCTGTTGGAAATATTTTTCATGTTTTGTACTTACTAGTAGAGAAGTAACTTATTAGAACCTCGAAACTAATTGCATTTGATCCAGAAGTTTCACCGCACCCACTAGGGACTAAATGACTGATTGTCACATATAAAGACAAAAAACACTATACGCAGAGCCTTCATCAGAGACGATAGATTTAGGACATTTATAACCCCATCAGAAATATTCACTGTATCCGTTCTCTAAATGGTATTATATAAGGAGAGTTCTTCTTCCTTGAAATATTCCCGTCTTGCCTCTCTGCCGAATTCGGTCCACGAGGAGGCGGTCACACACCTCCGTAGAGTGCTAGCTGAGCTAGCTTCGCCGTCGACTTCCAAAAGGAAACGATGAAAAAACCAGGAGGAAGATAATTAGCATCACATTCTGTGATACTACTTTATTTATTAATCGTCAAGACTTTCTTTAGAGAAACTCCGGAAATATTATACTAATCGTCCAACAACGAGAATTATAATTATCATGTTCATAAACCCATTCTCCGCAAAAGAGGTACTTGTAGTATTCATATTCATAATCCAATATTGACGCATCATCCCGTACTGAGTGCCATCTGTAGGCATGGTTATAACATCAGGTTGTGGCAGATTGTTAATTTCCTACACGTTTCACCCAAAGCCTCCAATCTCAACAATTCCACGGAGAGATTCAGCAACTTAAAGTCCTCAACGGCCTAGTCTGAAATCAATTGGAAGACCGAGTGCCGCCCTTCCGGAAGGATATTGCGTGTGGTTGTGCTGAGTGGAATGCCGTGGCACAAAAAGTTTCAACGAAGTCTATTTTTCCTCCCCAAATCCTCTACTCGAAAGAATCGGTGATGGTGGCTCCCAAAAGCTCAAAACCTTCTACGTAAATCTTTTTGACTCCTGTCAGTGCATTCTGAACTTTCTACATAGCGTTCGCATGTTGAGCGGCCTCACGTCCACATATGAAGGCTTCACATTTATTGGTGTGTAAGCACAGGACACTTAATTTCTCGAACTCGCTGGCTCTAAAAACTTCTGCGAAAACTTTATTGTCGTTGAACCTCAGCAAGACTGTCTTCGTTGCAAGGCACCTAAGCGTTCGTCCACGAGAGATAGATTGTATCCCGGCAGACTTTTTCAGAGTAATGCGGCGAACAACATAAGTAAGAATGAACTACGGCAGATGACCATTAAGAACATGACCCAAGAACCTTGTGAGAGCAGTACTGAACCCTTGATACAGCAATATTTTTCGAAATGTTGTACACGTAGAGGTCCCATCCCGGCACTGTATGATGTGGAGGATAGGTCCAGCGCATTCCTCAGTTTTCCCCGGTGTGGTGTCCCGATATTTCTATGAAGTTGGGTATCAAGTGCCGCAGCCGACTCAGCTTCAGAATGCTTGGCGTTCGGCTTGCGAATCAACTCATCGGAAATTGAAGCGACTATCCGAAGGCAATAATAATCTGACGGCTGATCGCAGATCCTTCTTCAGCCAGCTTGCCAGAAACATGCTTCATCTTCGTAGGATTCATGCAGTAGCGTTTCGCTGCAGATATCTACGATACCGTCCAAAAAAAACTCGGCGTAAATTCTTTCGGCGGCTTTCATCTGAGAATCCTGCGGGCGATACGCTTAGTAGTCTTTTCCATAATTCGACGTCGTTCAGTCTTCTTGAACTCAATAACCGCCACTCGCCCCGGTGCCACGACATCGCCACTCATTTCACTGTCATCACCCACGCTATCTCGGGTCATGCGGTACTCCACCGACTCGTCCGATGAATCTGAACTGCCGCTTTCGGTGCTACCTCTTCTCACTCGAAGCGCTCGATCGGGAAAACTAGCCAGGACACCTCCTTGTGATCTCTTCATTGCCTCGCAATGTTGAGGTGAAACCCATTCGCCGCAAAAGAGGTACTGGTTGTTTCTTGAGGGTGTGCAGCGGGAGACAGCCTTACTACCATAGCTTCGGATCTTCTCGTCACACGTGACACAAGTTGTACATAAACTGTACATTGTTTCAGTGCATTCCGTGTCGGAGTGGCGTGCTCTAGTGCTGGAAAAGGCAACTTTGATTCACGACAGTAGATGCCAACGGCGGCCGTGTGATCGAAGGGCCTGCTGACATGGAGCGGACGGCTTTCGTTGATATGCCTCGTCTTCTCAGATTCTACCTGAAAAAAATGATAGCTTCCCGAATCAGCAGAGTGGGACGCTCGACAGCACTTAGCAGGATCCTTAGACGCGACAGGTGCCCTGTCCGACCGTAGTGATGAGACACCTTCTTGTGTGCGTGCCATGCTTAACAGTATATCTAAGCCATCAACAATTATGATATGTTGTTGGAGCATGTACAACCAAATGGCAGCAGAGCGATAATTTAGTTAACCCCTCGTTTGTATGATCATCTCGTATTTCTCACCTAGATCACCATTTGTGGAATGCAACCCTTCTATGACCCTAGATGACTTTTTTGGAACCGATTCGACGAAACTATTTAGGAAAATGCATTTGACCTTTCTGATCTCGTTCCAATCGAGACACAGTGTACACACGCTGACGAAGCATGCAGACGCTTCATTTGTTCATGTTATGAGATCACATTCTAATTTTGTCGAGAAAGCTCAGTACAAGATTCTATGAATGAGGTTTCCAAGTTGCCCATACCTCGTAGTTCTGGGATCTAAGGTGGGTAGTTTTTGTCTTGGTCTTCTCCCATGGTGAAGTTGAGACTCGCCTATGGGGCGTAGAGCAGCCTTAGGAGGAACATGGTAAGCTCCCAGTCATTAACTTTGGTTTACAGTTGGCCTTGCTTGAACACAAGAGCTCTACAGTTTCGAATGGTCAAACTATAACCCTTGTAGTTCGTTAATAAACCCGTAGCGGTGCAAAATTACAATGGCTAGTCCGCAGCAGTATTTCGAATTGAGCCAATTAAAGATTGCAGACTAGACTGTTTTAATTGAAATGTAAAATGAGAAAGTACTTAGTACCACGCGCGATGGATCGCATACGGATAGAATGATGTTAATGGCCTTACCACCAGCGTAGTTCCAGAAAGTAAGCAGCACTCTCAACGGAGGTGACTTCGTAAGGCAGTCGGATGGAAAGAGAATGACCACCAAGTGTCTTCACCCGGCAAAACGTTATAGGCTCATAAACTTTATATTCACGTTTTACATCGTTATAGGTCGAGCCATAGGGATCCGGGTCTCCAGGTTGTATAATTGTCACACGAGGACTACGATGCAACTAATGTTTCAATAAGTTAGGTCAGATAGTGAGCGCGACATATTAATATTTGACATAGTGTACAGAATGTGACATCGACTGTCGCGTCGGCCCATATCGTACCCGGTGGTACTTACCCGCAGCTTATATTCCCAATGGTCTCTGTGATTTCGATTGAAACAGTGCATTGAACTTTTCTACAACATAGCAGGAAGGAGGATCCGAGATTCAGCACAAAAGAGGGAAAGGTAGTGATGGATGGTATGTACCGTGTACCAACATTTTATCGACTCGGCGTTTGCGAAGCCCCGCTTTGGAGTTGTGAATGTTCATTGTAGAAACTCGGTTGCAGCGACGATCAATCAATATTGAGTTGCTCCTCGGTGTTGTCATATACGATATTTTTATTCCGTTCATATGCCAATATGCTTACTTCTGAAAGTTCCAGCACTGTTCTCGCAAACAGTAGCTAAGAATTCTTAGATTCTGCAAAGTTGGGCCGTTTTATAACGCTGTTTGCCTCTCTAACTCTAGACTGACAAAACGATTTCACTATACTCCTTTATCTTGATATTAAACATGTAAAGCATCTCACTCTAGTGAGATTTCGGCGCACGCCATTTGAGAACTTTCGTAAATAATATAGGAGAAATCTCGAAAACCTATATCAGAATGTCCAACCTGGTAATCTAGTCCATGTGTCACAACAGTCAGTCAGACGGCTTGCATCTACGCCTCCTGACTTTATGTAATGGCGATGTTTCTAATACCCCTACTTTTTTCAGGTCAACAGAGATCTTTGCGCAAGAGTAAAAGATTGTGGCGGAGAATACTATATCAGGGATAAGACATTCACGCATCTCAGTTTTGCTTTTCCTGCATATTCCCCGGAGCTATTTCAGGATGTTCTCAACTATTACCTCTCGTTTCTAAAATAATAATTGTGGTACTGTTATCTAACGTCAGCTTTGATTTAAGATCAATATTTCACCTAGAAATGTGATGATCACATTTTGTTAGTCAAAGTGGATCTAGATCCTGATCGACGGTAACCAAGTTTTGCTATTAAAACGTATAAGTTACGAAAATGTGAAGCTCGTAGTGTGTACAAAAATTGTGTTTTCACTCCAATAGGCCTACTATAAAATGATGCATCCTGTTTAGGATTTTTTTCATCTCTTCCAAACTTGTGTGTTTGTAGGCTTTATTAAGGCGCCTAGGCTCTATTTAACTAGCAAGAGAAAAATCAAGTGATAAAAAGATGCTGACTAAATATGAAGCATCTATAAAAACAATCGTCACTCTAGTCAAGATCGATTCAAACGTTAGTAGAACCAAAGTTACACCTCAATTCCGATCTCATTTAGGGAACTCGGGATAGCTAGCTGCAAACTGACACCCTTTGTGCTCCTACACCAACCGCCCTCGATTGCACCCTTACACCATTGCAGTTGAACAGCTCCGTGGTCCGTAGAATCAAGTCACACGAAACCTTCTGTTTTAACTTTTCTTCCCGAAATTAAAATCTGATCTGCATACTTCACTGAAGCTGAAGAATACTGAGATTCGTTTTCAATTGAAATAATGAATAATGGCCTCCCAGCATAAAAAGAACCTGCTCGTCGTCTCATCATGTTGATACTACGGTGAAACTGTGGAAAGTCCTACATGCTGTAATCGACATCTACCAAACATGCGAGAGAAGCGACAGAAATTGAGGCTCTTCTTGTATCATACAATACAGCACCTGCTACTCTCTTGTTAATGTTCCAAATATGTCTTCGAAACTAAAACGAGTCTGGTGATCTATCAGGGCCGGTGGAGAAGACATAGGCTGGACGGACGGCGAAGCCGACAACTGATCAGAAAGTGAAGTATATATATTATACAGCGCGGAATAAAATTTACATATATAAAGAAATCTTATTAGCATTCCTGGAAAACGCACTGGGCAGGCCAGGCAAGATAACCCTGGTGGTGTGGGAAACACCGTTTATATCAAAATCATCTATAGGTTTGCGTATCCAAATTGGATTATCAACCTAAGTAATTACTGAATCAATGTTAATAAGTTGTACTCACTCCTGTAACACGGACATTCAGTGTTATGCAGGTTTTCTGTAAGATTGTTATGTAACCAAATATTTTGGTGAAACGACGGATAGGAGTCAAACTACACTAATCAGAAGAAAATAGGAAAATGTTATATGGCACAGCCGTAGAAAAAGGAGAAGAAAAAGCACAAAAGTTTAAAAGAAGAAAGATAAAACATACCGGTCAACCTACATTACATCAGGTAAACCATTATAATAACTACACAATAGTTCTCTTTCGAAGAGCGATAAGCCAACAGAGGAATCACTGATGTTGTCACTACTAATCCTGTCTATAAAAAAATGCCTCCGACAATTTCCTAAAATGGGCATTGTGTAACGAATCCCTTAATACTTCACACCTATCGTAGAGTACACAACATCCACACCTCTCCTTATGAGATCGAACGTGTCCAGTGGCCTGCTCCATATGTTCTTGTAATCTGGTCTTCCAACACCTAGCGGTCTCCCCAACATAAACCTTACCACATGAGAACCTCACCAAGTATACTACTCCACTCCTGCAACTCAGCGAACTCAGAGGTGGTTTGTTGTGTAAGATCGAACATCGATGACCATCCTTGTCTCTTGTGATCAGAAGTCTCCCCAGCTTGTATGGGTATCTAAAAGAAACCTTC
>JAQFXQ010000238.1:0-10412 GCA_034693645.1 Pergamasus crassipes | reverse complement strand
GTCAGTTCTTGAGGGCTCGCGAGGAGGTTGAGGAAGTGCTCAAGGCGCTCGAAGAACTTGCCGTTAATTATGATCAGAAGAGTGAGGAAGCCGAAGCAAAGGGCAAGCAGGTGGAGTGTCTGAATGAGGAGCTGGGAACAAAGGGAACTCAACTCAGTACAAACCTCAATGAACTTCAGCAGCTCCGGGATTTCTCCAATCATCAAAAGAGAAAGATTGACGAATCTCTTACGGCCCTACTCCGGGATCTCGGCGAGATTGGGGCGCTGATGCGCGTCGGTGAGCTCAAAATTCCCAACGTCGAGAGCGGAAAGGGAATCGAAGATGAATTCACTATGGCACGTTTGTACGTGACCAAGATGAAGAGTGAGGTGACGGCGATGAGTCAGCGATGCAAGGAGCTTGAAGAAATGCAGACAGAGTCCAAATGTAAACTTGAGAACAACGAGAAGAGTCTTCAGGAGTCCAAATTGTTGATAAGCCAGGTAAGCCGCACCTCTGACACTGGCAGACTTGCTATCTGTAGAAAAGTGAACTTTTTCAAATCTTTTAATTGAGCCCTGTAGTTTACCAAGGAATGATGACCTTCTGTAATCGAAAGTGCAGAATGACGACAGGTCGACTGGTGGAAGCTCTTCTAGTTAGAATATTTTTCATCCACTCTGGTCACTGTTGCTGGAATTGTCTAACGTACCAACTTTTTTGTCCTCAGCACGAAGCCAAGATGAAATCTCAGACCGAGCACGTCAAGGAACTGGAAGTTAAGAAACGAGAGCTGGAAGAACGAATTGATTCGTTGAATGATGAAGTTTCGAAACTGAAGGCGGCCGAGGAAATGCACACCAAGGAGAAGGAAGAGAAAGGTACGCCCTTCAAAAGTTTATTCAAATTAGCTCCAAGTGTGACGATGTATCGTTCAATTGTTGTAGATTATTGTTAAGGCGAACAGTCAGTTTACTTACAACGTTGCTGCTCTACTGTTTTTTTAATGCTCTCTCTTACTAGGAGAGCTTGGTTAGCTTGTGACAGTTTATGGATGTGTTGATCTAACTCGTTCCGACCGTCTGTCCTTGTTTTCGCAGGTAACACCGAGAGTATCAAGGCTGCTCTCGAGGAACAAATTGAGAAGCATCGTGAATCGTACCAGAAGCAAATCGCTGCACTTCGCGACGAAGTTGCTACGCACGTTGCAACCATTAGCTCCACTACTGATGAGCTTCAGAAACTCAAACTTGAACATGAAGCACTTGACGACAAGCATCAGAAACTACTCGAAGAAGAACAACAAAAGGCCAATGCCCTCCGGGAACTTCAGTAAGTGTTTTTTTTCTCATCCTACTTCTCCGGAGATTGGAAATTGACCTTTTAATATCCACGCGGTCATGAGGTTTTTATACAAACTCTACCATTTTACCGAGAAGGTGACCATGGCGTGCCTACAATATTGTCTGCTATGAAGAAAATTGAATTGAATTCGGTAAATAACTTATTTTGCTCTTCAGATCTCTGAACGCAAGACGGGAACAGGCCAGGCAAGATCTCACTGGACTCGAAGAAACCGTCTCCAAAGAACTGCAGACTCTGCACAATCTCCGAAAGCTTTTTGTTCAGGTAAGCAGCCTCCCTTGGCGTGTTTAATTTTGCATGAGAGTAGACAGCGCTTGAGTAACAGTTCAAGCTAGAAGGTATTTTTGGAATCTTTCAAGTAGCAGGTAGTTGATGTCTTTTAAACTAGTTTCTTGTTAGTCTGGTAGCTTGGAGACTTGTTCTCCACAGGTTGGTGTTACAGACCTCTTTGAGGAACCATTTACTATAATATAGTACTACCCGACCTCGGCCTAGGCCTAAACTTATCTCGTAGTTTCTTGTTAGTCGGTTTAGCGTTGACGACTCCCAATTCAGTCCACAAGTCGTATTGCGTTCTTGGTAGACAACAACAACTCAGGGAAATCACCCTTATGAACCCCCTCCCCCTATGTAGAAAATTAAACTTTAACAAGGCAATTTGTAGACATATACTTTCTCGTAATCTAACGAGTTATGCGCGATTCTCTCACCAACTTCAGGACCTGCAAAGCCGCGTGAAGAAGTCTAACGTCATTGAGGCATCAAATGATGGAGACAGTGATAGCGGTGGATCACCAGCTCAAAAGCAGAAGATTGCCTTCCTGGAGAACAACCTCGACCAGCTGACGAAGGTGCATAAACAGCTCGTGCGGGACAACGCCGATCTCCGATGTGAACTTCCCAAACTTGAGAAGCGACTTCGGGCGACAATGGAACGCGTCAAGGCGCTGGAGAACGCTCTGAAGGACGCAAAGGAGAGCGCAATGCGAGATCGAAAGAGATATCAGACTGAAGTCGACCGAATCAAGGAGGCCGTCAGACAGAAAAATATTGCGAGACGTGGACATATGGCTCTCATTGGTGAGTGTGATTTTATACTCATGACTTAACGTTAACAGGTGTGATTCCCGCGTACGCCACTTGTTGTTAGTTAGTTTATGGTTAGTATTAATAATGTAGTATTCTACTAGTAGAAGTATTGATGAGTTGAGTTGCTAAGTGTTTTATGCTTTCCTTTTTAGCAAAACCAATCCGTGCCGGGCAGCAGCCGACCATTACTATCAGAAGCTCCGACAGCGTATCATAGGGAACGCTGCGGAAAAGGGAGAATGATAGTGTAGAGATAAGTTGATCACAGGCCCCGCCCCCACCAGATGTGAGAAGAGAAACAGTATGGAAAAAAGGACTCGAAAGTTTTTATTTGTTCTGCTAGAAAGAGAACATTTGGGCTGGTGTGTGGCTTTGGACGGAAGCATGGATTTCAGCATTTTCATGATAGAAAGTGTTACCCTTCCTTTTTTTGGGGGGAAAATATTGTCTGAACAGGTGGTAGAAGATGACGAGGATTGGGGGAAGATGTCTCGTGACCTTTCAAAGTGACACTAGATTCGTTTCGGCGATTTTCGACTGTTTGAGAAGGGGAGGGCACAGTAAATCATTATTTTTTTATTATTCTCAAAATGACGATCAACGATGTCCGGACGGATGGAGATTGTAAATCTTGGTGGATTTCAATTAGCTGTTGGGCTGCATGCTGACGCCTTCCGCAAATCTCAGGATGATTTTCTCGATGTGGTCCAATGGCGAATGTCTTTGTTTGATATTTTTTTTCGTTTTCCATTCGATATTGATTATTAATTGATTCGTTGCTTGGTTTATTCGGTGGTTAGACATGGCAAGAATTCCAATATAGTATTTTAGACTTGACGGAAATTTATTTGACACTTGGTAGAAGCCAACCGGTTCGCGACACTCTCTGGTTGTGTCCATCGTCCACCTAAGCGCCTAGGCCGCCGAAAATGTAACCGATTCAACTTAACTAACTACTAAAATAATAAGATTTAAGAAATAACAGTTTTAGCACCGCCAGCGTCGTGGCGCGATTTATATCATTGATTGCACGGACGGCGAGGGGGACTCGCGTTTTTCTAACTTTTTTTTGTCTGGGTTTCGAAATGCCTGGCGTTGTGAACGCGCTCAGGCATCAGTAACCGGCTTTAACTCGAATGCAAGTTGATTTGTATTATCTTATCTTATTTATCATCGTGATTCTTTATTTGCAAACTGATATTGTAAAATAGGAAAAGGATGGATGGAGCTGGTGGCGCAGATATGCATAGGCTCGTTGAGTCTTCTTAATCGACTTTTGGTTTCTAGGCCGAGTCCTGCTCGCCTGATTAGGTATTTCAGCTGAGATCCTAGAGGTTTGGGTTTTGGGTGGGGCCGGTAATGGCGCAGTTTTGACGTGAGATGCGCACTCAAACTCGTGCACACATGGAAAATTTATTCTGAATCACTCGATTCTTCGATTTTTTTTTGAAGAACCACACATCGAGTCAGCACTGAAATTCTGAAAATGCAAAAAGGTATTCCTGCCGCACCACAGTGATACTAATTTACCTCCAGTCAATAGCGCTCGTTCGTAAAAAAAATCTTTGGGGATTCGTTTACGGTTGTGCCCAAAATCGGGTGGTAGGGCGTATTGCACTTTTGTCACTTTTTTCAATCAACCCTCTGAGACCTATCATGTAATTTTCGTGATGGAGGCGACGGATTGGAGGTTGAAACCAGTGACGGCCAGCAAATGACGAATGGAGATATTTCAGAAATCTGCGCAATTATCTTTGATTGGAACTAGGCTATCAATGTACTAGGCGCGGCTAGCGCCCCTGGGGGCGGCGGAAAGCGACAAACGGACTTTTTATCGGAGATTTTATCGCTCCGTGCTGTCTCCAATCCCCGTTGAAACATTAGCTTGCTATGTATTTGAAATAGGCAATTTTTGTCTCTAAACCGATCCACACGCACGTGTGGGATGTTCCGACCCTCCCCTTTCTGACTCCCCCGTCCCCCCTTGTACTCCTGGGGGCGTTGGCTGTGCCCAAAGACGATTGCGATTCGATGTTCTCTAAGACGGATGATGATGAGATATGACTATACATATAGATATATAGATAGCGCTATTGCGAACAGGAATTGCCTCTCCACACACCTGAAGCTGGGAAAGGTGGCACAAACTAAGAAAAAATACTTGTCTAGGAGTAATGAGACGTGATGAGTGCGTAATAAATGCTTTATACTCTATAATGCAGTAGGTAAGCTTGAAGTAAAGGAGAATAGAGGTGTTCAACGGATGGAACTAAGTATATTTGCAAATCACACGCAAGTTTAGTTTGCGATGAAAGCAACTTGGCGAGCGAACGGGTGTTTTTTGTTGGTACGAAAAGTGAACCAAGCCTAACCTACATCGATTGAACCGGCAGACGCGCGCGCGATCTGTCTGGGAATGCGGATTTTAAAAGCACCACAAAAAGTTTATTAGCACGAGGGAAGGAGATATGAAGTGAAATAACAGCACGTGTTGCTCGTGCGCTCGTTTACATACGTCCGGATGTGTCTTATTTGATGGTGAATAAGTTATTAATTCGGCTAGATGGGTTCTAGGTGGGCATCCAGGCCAAGGCCGCATTAGGTGAGAAAATGGGAAATGTATGAACCAAGGAAATGTTGTGGCGGGCTAGGTTGTCTTTGTGAGGTCTTGGTGTGCTACTAAGTCCAGGGGAGTAACTATGGTGTGAAAAACTATTAAACGATTATTTTTCAACACCTTTTTTTCACTTCGGATTACTGAGATTTGACCTTGGTTGTCGTTTGAAATGTGGCGCCACAGAATAGAAAACGAAGTGTTTTGCCGCCTTTTGAACGCCGTTCAGTCTGTAGACGCTGGGCTTGCTCTGTTTTTCAGTCGCGGATCTTCGGAGTCCTGGGTGGGAATTCGATGACGAGATAGATACATAATATATATTTATACTTCAATGACGTCGCTTTACTCAATAATTGTTTCAATTTTGAACTGAACGTCGATGAAGCTATCTATGATTAGAATTGAAACTCGGGGAAGGATGACGCGTACGACCGAAGGTGACCCGTCCAGCGATTCTTCGACGCTCGTTCAAGTGCGAGTTTTCTTTCCGCATTACTTGCTCAGATCTTACAGCGTTGCATTTCTGTGTTGTTTTTTTCGTTTTCGTCTGCTAGTTAAGCAACCTTGAGATGATGGTGAGAGGTACTTTGCAACTCGATCCAGTCCAGTAAGGTCGAAGCCCGCGGAACTCACCCGAATTAGCTTACCCTTGAAGATGTCAAGAATTCTAACTCGAGTTTTTTTATCTCTGTTCCTGTCGAAGTCCGTATTAGTCCTTCAAATCTTAATTCACCTTTTAGTAGTGATGCATTTTTCCTTTTTTTGTACACTCAGCCTCATCTCTAGCCTGGTTCACGGTTCCCATTTGAACTCAATCAATCAAGGACGCTTTTCGTTTCACTAAGTTTGGAAGTGAACGGGCTTTTCTCTGGAAATTCGTTAGAAATGCGCGCCCGTTTTGGGTTTTCTCTAACCGGCTCGCCTGCATATCTATGCTGGAGTTCAATAATTCTTAATGGATGATAATGATAACACATTGCAGACGACGACAACAACGACCCACTCTTTTGAATTAGTTACAACACTATTGGAGGGTCGGAATTAATTTTATTAATTATGAATAAGACACTGGCGTATATCTCTAATCGTGGAGATTTTAACATCGATCCAGTGTTAAATGATCATTAACCGTTTAGTTTGTTATTAACAATTACCCGACTTTTTTTCCATTTATCTGCATCATTATTTTTTTGTCTCGCAATCTTTGTTGTCTATTCGTTCTACTGCAACTTTCTTCACATATCAAAGCTTCAACAATTTTTTCGCGCCTTGGTTCGAGAGAGTTTTGAGTTCGCATTTTTTCTCTTTTGAAGTTCACAATGAGTATTCGGCCTGCACTTTTGCTCGGAATACCGGATCCGTTGCATTCAACAAGGTTGAATCTGCCAGTTATTTTAAGAATGCACTCTCACTTTGATTGATGCCGCGTCGGTTTTTCTCATTTTTTATTTACTGAAGGAGCCTTCAAATCAAATATTTTGCATTTTTCTACAAAGCCTCGCGCGCTTATGTTTTATAGCTCGTGGAATGCCCCGAAAGAAAGGTTTTTTTAAATCAAAATGCGCAGTAATTTTTCTATCAAAGCGTTATTATTTTTTGATGGCCATTTTTGACTGTTTAACGTGACGAGTTGGTTGGGCAGAGCAGGCCTGCATTTAAATTTAGTTCATTTTAAACGCAATTTAAGAGGGAATTGCGTTTCAACCAGGTTTGTACTTCACTATTGCTAGTTCTTTTTTTATTTTACCCTGGAAGTCACCCCTAGGATTCCGACCACTTCATCATTTAAAGGCGTTGCTGAAAATGAATATTATGCGTGATATATAATTCATTCGTATATATGACGTCTTTTATTTGGTTGGTTCAGAGGATAGAGATAAAATATATTTATTTATATGTTATACAAAGTTAATAACACACCACAAGGGCGAAACGAAGTCACCATCTAAAACCCTCTAGCCGGATTTCCGACAAAGTCCCAGGGCTGTTTTTCACGATTTTTCAAAACGATACTTGGATGGCGAAGCAAGTTTTGAAAGAGAAACTGGGAGAGCAGGGCGCCAAATTCTAAGAACGATAATCAGCATGTCTGACTGAAAAAAACGAAGTGTATTCTTGGCAATTTTTTTAGGTCATAACGACTTTCGTACGTATGTAAACAGGCGCACCCGGGCATCAATCGACCATATATGTGTGGCATGACGAGGAGAAAAATGCCCGACGAAACTTCACCAAAATCTTAAGCCACTGTGGATCAAGTTGAATTTAGCACGTTGTCGAAAAAGCTCGTTGTTTATTTAAAAAAATGATAATTAAAAAAACACTTGGTCCCAATAACTGTCGGTGTCCTTCTTTAGTTCTGTCTCCGAACATTTTTTGGTAGCTTATGGGCTAATTAAAATTTGTGATATCCCGAGTTGGCTCTAGGTGGAAGTAAATTTGGAGTAATTGGAGTGGAAGCAAATCATCTCAAACAGTAAGTTTTGATCATTTTCATGTCATTCCCCAGGGAAAACGCGATAGGTATTTATGTGCACATTTTTTTAAAGAATACGGTTCTCCGTTCTGAGAGTCTGATTATCCTTTCTCTGCAAATATGAGGACATCTTGAATACGGTAATATTCTAGATGGTCCACTCATCCAACTGACGACGACTCATTTGCTTTTGTGACGACTTTTAGTATAGTTAGTTATACATAAACACACTATATATATATATAAGATGACTGTCCAATTTGATATTCTTTAAAGCACAAATTATGCAGTCCCCAACAACTTGGATGGATCAATCCTTGTGGTCCAGCTGGAGACAACCCTTCCTGTGCGACAGTCGGGCACTGTCCTTCTAGTTGCCCTGTCTTTCCAGTAGTCTAGTTAAGTACAACCCTCCTAGTAGTGCAATAGGCTACTATCCTGCTATTGGTATAGTTGCGTACTTCCTTCTGATAGTTTAGTAAGGTATCATTCTTCTAGTAAACGAATTAGGTACTATCCTTTTCGTCCAGGGAAGGGGATACTAACCTTCTTATAGTACAGCAGTAGTACCTCTTATAGTACCTCTAGTAGTTCTTCAGCTGTGGGTCTAGCCAATGCATTACACACATTGGGTACGTATGACTCGCCCCACTGAAATACAGCCAAAACCACTGCACCCCCTTTCAAAGTCATTAAAAATACATAGCCCAAACCCACTGCCCCCTGTTTCAAAATCATTGAAATGCATTGCCCAAAGCCAATGCACCCTCTCTCAAAATAATTTAAAAGCATGGCCCAAAACCACTAAACACCCTTTCAAAGTCATTAAAAATACATAGCCCAAACCCACTGCACCCTCTTTCCAAATCATAAAAATGCATAGCCCAAAACCAATGCGCCCTCTTTTATAATCATTAAAACGCATCGCCCAAAACCACTGCACCACCCTCTTTCAAGATCGTTGAATTGCCTAGCCCAAAACCACTGCACCCCTTTCGAAATCATTAAAAATACATAGCCAAAACCCACTGCACCCTCTTTCCAAATCAATAAAAATACATACCCCAGAACCACTGCACCCTCTTTCAAAATCATTAAATTGCATAGCCCAAACACACCGCACCCCCTTTCAAAATCATTGAAAATACATAGCGCAAACCCACTGCACCCTCTTTCAAAATCATTAAAAATACATAGCCCAAAACCACAGCACCCTCTTTCAAGATCAATAAATTGCATAGCCCAAAACCACTGCACCCTCTTTCCAAATCATTAAAAATACATGGCCCAAAACCACTGCACCCCCTTTCAAAATCATTAAAAATACATAGCCCAAAACCACTCCACCCTTTATCAAAATCATTAAAATGCATAGCTCAAAACCACCCTACCCTATCTCAAAATCATTAAAGATGCATGGCCCAAAATCAATGCACCCTCTCTCGAAATCAATATAAATACATAGCCCAAAACCACTGCACCCTCTCTCAAAATCATTAGAAAAAATAGCCCAAAACCACTGCACCCTCTATCAGAATTATTAAAACACGTAACCCAAAACCACTGCATCCGCTATGAAAGTTATTGAAATACATAGCTCAAAACCACGGTACGCTCTGTCGAAATGTTAAAGATACATAGCCCAAAACCAATGCACCCTCCATAAAAATCAGTGAAAATACACGGCACAAAAGTACTTCACCCTCTAGCGAACATATTAAAAAAACAAAGCCTAAATCCACTGCATCCATCAAGAAAAGTTTGAACACTAGCCCAAAACCACTGGAATCAGGGTTAAAAAATACGTCGCCCAAACCACTGCACCCTCTTTCAAATTCATCAAAAAGCATAGCCCAAAACCATTGCACCCTCTCTCAAAATCATTGAAATACATGGCCCAAAACCACTGCACCCCTTTTCAAAATCATTAAAAACACAGCGCAAAACCACTACACCCCCTTTCAAGATCATTAAATTGCATCGCCCCAAACCACTGCACCCACTTTCAAAATTATAATTGCATAGCCCAAAACCACTTTACCCCCTTTCAAAATCATAAAAAGCATGGCCCAAAACCACTGTACCCACTTCCAAAATCATTAAAAATACATAGCCCAAAACCACTGCACCCCCTTTCAAAATCATTAAAATGAATAGCTCAAAACCGCCGTGCCCTATCTCAAAATCATTAAAAATGCATGGCCCAAAACCACTGCACCCTTTTTCAAAATCATTAAAATGAATAGCCCGAAAACCAATGCACCCTCTCTCAAAATCATTAAAAATACATAGCCCAAAACCACTGCACCCTCTTTCAAAATAATTGAACTGCATAGCCCAAAACCAAGGCACCCTCTCTCAAAATCAATAAAATACATAGTCCAAAACCACTGCACCCCCTTTCAAAATCATTAAAGATACATAGCCCGAATTCCCTGCACCCTCTTTCAAAATTATCAAAATACATGTAGCAAAACCAACGCACCCTATCTCAAAATCATTGAAATGCATAGCCCAAAATCACTGTACCCTCCATCAGAATATTAAAGATACATAGCCCAAAACCACTGCAGCCTCTATCAACATCAGTGAAAATACACAGCACAAAAGTGCTGCACCCTCTAGCGAACATAATGAAAATACAAAGCCTAAGTCCGCTGCATCCATCATAGAAAATATTGAACATTAGCCCAAAACCACTGGAATCAGGATTAAAACATACGTCGCCAAAAACCACTGCATCCTCTTTCAAATTCATTAAAAGCATAGCCCAAAACCATTGCACCCTCTCTCAAAATCATTGAAGTACATGGCCCAAAACCACTGCACCCCTTTTCAAAATCATTAAAAACACAGCGCAAAACCACTACACCCCCTTTCAAGATC
>JAQFXQ010000237.1:0-10422 GCA_034693645.1 Pergamasus crassipes | reverse complement strand
TAAGTATCCCCCCTACCGTCTTGGTCCCCCCCCTACCGTCTTGGTCCCCCCCCTACCGTCTTGGTCCCCTCCCCCTAGTGCTTGACGGCGCAACCTGCTGTTAGGGTCTTCCTCCCTCTGGAGATTCTTCAATCTCTACAGTAGAGCCCTGCTTTACTTAGAATAAACTCAAGCAATCCATTGCACGGTCTAAGTGCTCGCGCGTACTAATCATTGACATGAAGAGTGAAAATGATCTGAAGCTCATTGAGACTCTGACCGTTCAAGACTCAAATCGGTCAGACGCTCACCACGCCCTTGACAAAGGCAGGACTGTTATGCTGGGTAGCGCCTTGTCAGTTGTTGTGGTAGATGCCTCCTCCGATCGTTCCTCTGCGGCCTACTTCATCATCATACACCCGACATCACAAATATTACCCTCTCCTCTCGCTGAGCATGGGACCATCAATTCACTCTTTTTTCGTCGATCTCACGGTTAGAAAGATAACATAGGCCGTGGTCTGCCGACACCCACTCACTCGGCTAAAAAAATGTTGGAGCTCATACTATTGGGCCAGCATTCCTCTAAGATCACTATTCACGCCAAAGTAGATTGCACCGGTCCCTCGTCCTGCTGGCCAAATCCCAAGCATAAAATAAACTCACACGGTTTCGCATCAGCAACACTGCTACGCTGACTCTCAATAGTCTCCTCTCATTAACCCGACGGAATATGGAATGCAGATTCGTAGAATCGATCCCTCCAGCCCCCGGCGTCATCAAATTATTTGACATCGCCTATTCTACACCATCTCCACCGTAGATCTAAATAAAGCTTTGACTTCTCTGTTTCCTCCTCACCCCGTAATGTTCAAACTAAGCCCGAAGAAGCTCCGCAAGCAATCCTCCAGGGAACAGATTTCGATACCAAATATCACCCTCACAACTACCCAGCATGCGCTACTCAAGGCATGCCAACTCGCCTCTCCTAGAGCTCCCTCGGGTGGAACGTTCTGCCAGTCAAACTTCTAGTAAAATTCCGAATTGTCTAACCCCGCAACTAGGCTAACTAGGGCTCGTGGTCTCTTGTTGCCTGGACAAAGCTGTCAGACTCTTAAGATCGAGAGGAACCTGAAAACGAGACGAAGAAGACAGACCGTCCTGTGAAGGGAGCTTTGTGATGAAGTTAAATCAAATCAGTGGATACACGGCAGTAAGATCGTACGGGGCAAGCTTCCGTGACACCAACAGGTACATCCTCCCGATATCGCAAACAACATCATTAGCAAGCTTTTTTCGAATCGATCCCCAGCTACCAACATTGCATGATCTGACTGTCCCGCCAGATCTTGCTTTTCTTCTATCATCATTACCATTATCTTTATCAAAGTTGTCCCCCGTCACAGCAGAGGAAGTCAAATCAGTCCTTCGAAAACTGACTTCAACGCGAGCCCCGGTACCTGAAGGGATATCCAGTCAGGCAGTCCTCTTCATGATCCAAGATCCCCCGAAGGTCTTCATCACTCGGTCTTAGCATGTGCTTACTTCCGGAGAGTTTCCCCAGGTATGGAAACGGGCTCGCTCAGTCCTTATCCTGAAACCCTCTAATCAAGGAGTCACTAACAAAACGTATAGGCCAATCAGCAATATCCAAGCTTAGGTTATAGAATGTATCTTCAACTCAAGACAGAATGACTTCATCAATAAAAAAACTTATCGTTTCAAATAAAAAACACGGCTTTAGAGGGTGTCATTCCACGTAAATAGCAATCATCCATATCCTACCTTTGGCGAAGAACCAGGGAATGCAGTACTTCAAATACAGACGGAACCGCGTCGCAGGCTTCATAGATGCAAAAATGGATTCAATACTCTGATCTTGGGATATCAATGAATGGCTATTGAGCGCCGGTACCCCTCTGTATCTTAGCCAGGTTTCTGGACTCTAAGCCCTTCCGAGTGAACAAAAGTAACAGGTCATATGTAACACGCTCTATTTTTCCCTCTTCAAACTTCTTACTGGGCATGGCTTCATTCCTTCATATCTACGTACAATGAATATTTTGGAATCCCCCACTTGTTGACTCTGCATATGAGGACGAACCACAACACAATATATTGACCATATATTCTAATTATATTAATCCGTCCCACTACGAAAGGGAGTGCAGGATTGAACCGGTATGACAACCTTAGACGATAACCGTGCACGATATAGCGAGTGTAAATGTACGGTCCAGCCACTTTGGTTACACAAGTGATCCCGGAGGTAGATGTCTAGTGACCCCATCTCTAACTGCGCATCAGACAACTTCTTCAAGGCGAACGTGTATTGACACCGCATTTCTATTCCAAGAATAGTAGACCGATACTCTAAGCTAGTGCAAATCTTCTAAGGCTGGACACAAACACTGAAAAAATCAGAATTGCAACGTAATTCAGTCGGAAGCGTGTTGCAAACCTTTACCATGTGACGCACTGGTGGCCTGAGCACATAGACTGTGGTAGAAGAAGTGACAAATAAATCCAGAGAACTATCTCGTCGTTGATTGAGTGTAAAAGAACGACGAAAACAGGAAGAAAGATGTGAAGGAAGGAGATCGTGGCTGGATCTGAAAGCCAAGACCCCCATACGCCAGATAATAGCATTTTATGATGCGAACAGGATTCATCGGACGAGAACCTCTCTAAACCAAAAACCGCTCTGTGAGTTCTTCTCTGCGCCAGCCTAACGAGTTCAAGATGAGTTGTAGCAGAAGAGCCCCAAACGCAGGAACAATATAGTAAGGTAGACTCAACCAGGGACCTTACGAGATTATTTGCACATCAACAGATTGACAGGGAGGCCCAGTTTCCAAAGACGATGCAGCAGCGCCGACGGATAACCATGTCATAATATTCGGATTCACTGTCTACAATTGAAAGTAATTTCTGTATAGATCATGAATGATTAGCACCTACGATATTGTCATTGTTTGTCTATTCGAAGATGTTACAGTGCACATCTTACAAAAGTATCTTCTTTCAATAAAGTATTCAAGTCTGAATAGATACACCGTGAAGACATGGTTTGATGCTGCATTCCTGTAAGGCTGAGGCTAGATCTAGTTACTAGGTTTGTGAAAAGCGGCACCACACACACAGATGACGTTGTAGTAAGATATGAAAAGCTAGAATGTGGTGATGCGATGGAACTCAACTTTATTTCTTAACAGTAGTAGTATACCTTAATTGAAGAGAAATCCTTATTGGGTTCTTGGGACTGAAATATTTTGCAGGCCAATCTGAGGATGAGCGCGGCAAGGCCGGTAAGGGTGCAATGGCTGCTGGCAAGGGTATGGATGGTAAATCAGGAAAAGCAAACAAGGCGACGTCAGGTAATGCCCAATGAATTATATCACATCAATAAAAAGTACAGGGCTCATTTACGGTTTGAAACAAACAACTCTTTTGTAGGAAATCGTAGTATACCAGAGAGCGAAGCCTCCATTACGTCCAACACGGACACTTCAAACGCAACCGAAGATAAGCTAAGGGACAGCGCAAGTGAGTAACTATTAACCAAAGCCTTAGGTCAAACTAAACATACCTCCCTTCTCAAAACCTAATTATTTAATCTGTCTTGCAGTGGGCTCGAATTTACCCGCGATTGATATAAGCAAAGGTGAGTTAATCGCGCCTTTCACGAAAAACGAAAGTGTCGTGCTTGGTTGCGAGTCATAATTTTGAACTTTCTCAATCTGGAATGAAGCGTCTAAAATGAAGCAAGAACCATACGAATTTACAACTCATGGGGGTAACGATTGTTCTCTGATATGACCGTGTCATCATAAGCTGTACTACTTTGATGGTAGAAGTTATGTAGGGATTTGGAACTGGACTAGGTATACATATATGTATTGGAGAACAATGATTTTATTGGGTTAGAAGGCGTGATACAGAGCGATTCGATTCTGCAGATAAATCGATTGTACAGTCGAAGGGTCCAACTAAGAAGGGAGTAGAGATGGGAACACAAGCTGGAGAGGAAGAAAAGAAGAAGAAAAAGGTAAACCGCCCATAAATTTTCATATGCAGATTTGACGATAAAGCGTTGTCTATAACGACAGTGGCATGAACACCCATGAGTCGAGCCTCGTTTATAATTCTAGTCTACCAACAACATATCCGGTGTTTTGAAAACAACAGTTCGTTCTGTAGCGTTTCTATCCAACTAATTTTTTAACCAATATTTTAGAGTGTTGCCCCGCCCCAGCCCCAATGTAAGTATCTTTCAGCATTCCCAAAGTCGAACTGTTTGCAATACTTCTCAATAGATGTCTGGCAGACCCACCTCTATTAACAACAAATATTCTTTATTCAGATAACACGCAGCAAGGCTACGGAGGTGGTGGTAAGACAACTGTGATCCTCTTGAACACCAATCCTGCTCCTGCGAAACAAGAAGCATGCAGTATTCAATAATTCATGAACTATATATGATAAATTAAAGTAGTAAAAAGTTTAAGTGTTGAAGCTTCAAATCGTCAAGCCTATTTCATGTAATAGTTATTTGTAACCTCAGCTTAAACGCTATAATATCGGTCTGTTGATTCTCTTCCCAGAACTGAACTTTTATGGGTTATTCCAGTCACCACTTTATAGCCACTGATAAATTCGTTTGTGGTTTCAATCTTGTTTACATATAATTTTAGAAAATAAACCTCGGTATAGTTATGTGTCATCATCGAAGCCTGTTCATTTGAACTCCCAACAACGAGGAAGAATCAGCCTGGGTCGTGCACCACAACCAAACTAGACATGTACCTGATTTAAGTGCGACGGAGGTTCTTCTCACAACAGATGAGAACTTCCGAAGAAGAAGAATAAATGAGGCAATTCAGATCTTGGGGTGGGGGATTCCCCCACCCCCCACTAACTGGACCTTGACACAGCACGGGGAGGTTCACACCGCGCGAGATTAGGCAAAATGATCTGCCTGTTTCGATTTACATCTTCAAATCAAAACTGGTAGATGCACTAATTGTCCACCTCAGGCGATGCACGTAAAGAGCTTTGCTTGACAAAAAATACGTTTTGAGTAAGTAAATAAACTAATAATTACCATTATCATTCTGTTTGTTGGATTTTTTTTTAGGATAAGGATTTGCACAGTTTAAACTTTTCTTTCTCTTTGAAAATGTGCGGAGGCATGATCTCGTTGGGATGAGGCATGGATTTAAATGAAGTGCATTTGCAAAATAAAGCAAACAGGAATTATTGATCCAGAAATTCTTCGAGGCTCACATAGTGTAACGTAGCAATGCCAGTTCAAGGCGATAGATACCGTAGGTGCATGGGCGTAGCCAGGAATCGAAGTCCATCGGAGATACGCCTAAATCTTTTCGAAGAAGGAAAAATGACACTATAAAGACATGGAGAGAGCTTCGTTTAAGTGTTGCGAGTATACGAGCCAAGGAGAGAATGTTTGCAACCAACTGTGAAGAAGCTTACGTCCTCCGATTATGAAAAAGCTGAGCTTCACTTTCGAAAATAAGTTCGAAGAGAGGGTGTAGTTAAAACTTGAGGGTAATAAAATAAGAAGACTAATACCACGCACAGTTCGTGTCGTCGGATCGCATTGGAGGGGGCAGCTGCCCCCTCCCTGGCTACGCCCATGCGCAGGTGTGTTAACGAATGGATTTATAGATACGATGATGTTAAGCAGGGACATTTGGCGGAGGTAAAAATCACTGTTGACAAAGAGCAAAGCTAGAGTTGCTACTACAAATACAGGATGGATATAATCTCCTCGATTTTCTACATAGCGCCTACAGTTAGAGCTTATCTTGGGGGGGGGGAGCGGTGCCACAGCCCGTCTACGCAAACATCTTACATAGTGTGTACATGTCTCCACCGAGATGTGACTAATGATCGCGACTTCCCCACCCTTCGTGACGGGACCAAGATCGGATGAGCCCAAGCAGCAGGATAGCATCACAATTGAAAATATTATAATCTTTGACACTGGTTACATTGATACAGAGCTAGCTCTATTAAATTAACATTGACACGCAAACATCCGTGGGTTCTACGGTCAATCTAAGCTTCACAAGTCTGGAGTTCCGACCGGTAGTATCAGTGTAACAGCCCCGACAAATAACCTTTCGAGGCATTTAGCAAGGGTGTTCAGACCCCTTGTGGAGATGACTGAGAATACGGTAAGTCATATCGTCGCACTGAGAAAACATGTTGAACAAGTACCATGCACTCCTCATCATCGAAAGGTAAGCTTTGATGTGGCAAGAATGTATACATCAATCCCCATGGAGCTTGCATTACCGTGCCTGCAGGAGAAGTTAGAAAGCATTGATGAAGTTAAATTAGCCACCCCTCCTTAAGAAGGATCAACTTGTGAATGCTTGTTGACTATGCCTAGCACATTTTTATATGCAATTCAATAACGTATTTAACAAACAGATACAGAGGTTCCCATTGGCCCCTCATCTCCAATATCCTTGCTGAGCAAGTTATGGGGTACATAGAAGCACAGGCACCATGCCGTTCACCTGTACAAATCCTCAGCCAGAAACGGTACGTGGATGATGTAGTTTATACCCGAAGATTCTACGGACCAGAGTTCGACGTACTTGTACTGGAAAGTACATGTACAGTACTTGCAAGTACGAGTACTGTACTTGTACTTAAGTACATTTTGAAAGAAGGAATTGCACTTGTACTTGAGAAAAAATGTACTTGGTACTTGAAAGCGGATTCAAGTACAAGCATATATTTGGTTCCCGAACTCAAATAATTATTCACTCATTTACAAATATAGTAGTTTATCTGGTTCCAAGTAGAGCTAGTTATTATATTTCCAAATATAGTTAGTTAATGTTTTTAACGCCCAACAGTATGGCCCTACACTATATTGTTGTGGTACTTTTACTTTCGACATAGACATCAAAGTACCTGTTTTTAAAGCGAGTATAGAATCGCAAAAGTGAACGACAATTCTTCACGACAAAAGAGTTGTAGATTCAATTGTGGAAACGAATTTTTGCAGGAGGCAACATGTCCTCATTTAAATGTAGGGAGGCGAAGAGTAACTTGTTGTTCTATCATAGATTGAAATGTGTGGATGAGAGCAGATGGATATTTGGGTTATCAAGGGTATTGAATTCATTTGGGATCATAACAAAGTAGGATAGAAGGGTGGAGTTTTCTGGTAGACTCCTGGCAATCGCAAGGGAGAATGGTAGAAAGGACAGCTTGGGGATTCAGAGATTGGGGCGATGGTCAAAACAAAGCAGGTTGAAAAGTGGAGTGAGCTGATGGAAAGAAAAAGTAGTTTGGACATATACAGAACGAATACGGTGACGTGGGGCGTCGTCGATGGGCTGTATGATAACTCGCGAGGAAGTGGGCTACTAGCTGATGTCCGGGCAGGCATGCTAAATACCAGGATGCTGAGAAGTCCCTTTAAGGAAGTTGACCGAGTCTGTGAATTGTGCGGGGAGGAGGAAGAAACTGTGGAACATGTTGTTGTGAGGTGTACATCCATTGGAGCACCCCAGGAAGAGTTGAGTGTTGCATTGGGGTTTGGAAACTTTATGAGTTGGGAGACAAATAATGCCATGAAGAAAAGACTGTCTTGATTGAAGTGCAAAGTGAAGGAGAGAAGAACGGTATGAAGGCTTATTTAGAAGTAGTTGTCAAGAAGATCCTGGAATCGAGATTTACGAGACTAGTGAAATAAACTAATATTATACATTAGGGAATTTTTTTTTGAAGAATTGTGTTACAATTCAAATTTGTAATTAATTAAAGTGTAGTACATAAGGTGTCGGAGAGTTTGGGGAGAACCTAGCAGAGCGAAGTAGTAGTAACTACAAAATCATTCAGTAAGCCTGCCCCTTTATAAATCGAACAAGTTTTTTTCAACCAACTCACAAGGAAACCGCTCGCATCCAGAGAGTTCGCAAAGGTGAAGAGAAAGATAACGATCAACCGGCCCTCCCAGCATTTTTAAGAAGACCAACGGATCAGATTATCATAGATAGTCTGATTACGCATTCTGACATGCACTCCATGTCTCCTTTGTCAATTGTCGAAAGCACACCGTAAAAAGAACTTGTAAATTGTCTATTTGGTATTAAGCCCCTTTCAATTTAAGAGTGTAGAAAGGTCATTGAGTCACGATAGTGAGATTCTTGCCGACACGCGAACATGTTTCAGTGATAATTTTTTTTGAAAACATGTGTCCTAAAGTCCAATTATTTATAAATTTTCAATTAAACCGAACCGCTAGTTCTTACTTGAGAATACACCTTGTATCAATTTATATATATATTAGACACAGTTTAGAGGATGTTGGCAATTGTACTTGGAAATGTGCTTGAAAGTTCAAGTACATATACGAGTAAGTGCCTGTATTTCAATTCTTTTTTTTCAAAAGGAATTAAACTTGTACTTAAATACAATTTTTTTCCTATGTACTTGTACTTAGTCGAACTCTGCTACGAATGATGTGCTAGAATGCCTGAACTCTGAGAATTTCCGAATTCATCCGTACAATGGAATGGTAAGCACTCGCCCTCGCTGCTCTGAGTGATGGTTGATAAATTTAAATGATTATTATTGATATGAGGGTGGTGTAGTCTTGTACTTCTTCATTTTTTCTCTTTAGTGGTAAGCTGATAATTTGATTATATACAGTGTATTTTTATAAGTCCTTCAGGAACAATGGGTGTCCCCTCATTTTGGTACTTCCGCACGTTAACTCTAGTCAGTCTTGATGCCGCTGCTTCAGGGTACACGCTTTTGTCCGATTACATGCATACACCGCTGTCCCTTATAAACAGCACCAGCATCCACAAGTCGCAGTTCATGCGCGTCTTAAGATCGTCCTTTCCAGTTTTGTGCCTCACATTGCTTCGCCAGTCGTCTCTCTCCATGTCATATTTTGTACAATGTTCCAGTATGTGAATTACACCCTCGGTCACGTGACACACGCTACACCGATTATCTGGCCTTGCCTTTAACTGATACATGGTCGATCCAGTCATCGCCTTTCCACAACTCAGTCTGTGTGCTGCTACTAGCAGGTATCTGCTTCCTGGCGGACATTGAACTCCTGCGCATAGGTCAACGCCCATCACCCCCTCTTGGTACAACCGACTGCCACCGATACACCTTCCTTCCAACTAGTGAAGGATGCCTCCTTTATGGACTGTTTCACCTGTGCGAGCTCCGGTACACACCAAATGATGCGGTGCCCTTCTGTCACTGCCTGTTTCGCCATCCTATCTGCCTCCTCAATCCCATGAATCCCGGAGTGACTCGGCACGCAACTGTACCGTACGAGAGTGCTCATGGTTCGCAGCAACCTGTGGAGTTCCTCCACGCATTGAGGACTTTTTTTTCGCAGACGGGCTTGTGTCATGCTAGCATGCGTGATGACCTCAAGGATAGCGATCAGCTCAGCAGTCGTTGATTATGGGCAATTTTGCAGGGCAACTGGTGAGTGCCTCCCATGATCTGCACAGAGTTCCTCTAGCCTGCCAGTCCCTCTATGGAATGAGCCATCAGTGGAAATTTCGCATCTGGTTGCCTCATCAGGTCCACTGTGACCTGACTGAGGCACTGTTCCATTTTCACAGTACAATGTTGCAGGTAACTTATATCAATGGTATGGATAGACGGTACCACAACACCTTATAATACCCAATTCTCTGTTTTTGGAACAGAGAGCTGCCATCGGGTGTTGTCGCGTCCAGTAGATTTTCCTTATCAGACTGTGGTGAGGATTTGCCATGCAACCAAGCAACAACTTCATTATCATCGGTTGCCCATACTTTAGAGGCATGATACCGACTCCGCAAATATGTCCTCCATTTTTCTCATCTGGAGCAAGCCCGTGGCCTCCCGTATCACCCCGGCTATCGCACCGTTCAACGTTCTCACATCCTTCTTTGAAAGTTTTGTGACGAACGGAAATGCGTTGTCTATAGTAGCTAACAATATTCCCTCAACTACCTTCACCGCCAGGCGTGGCGCTCCTCACAGGTTTATCAGACGCCAAACTTTCTCGGTCTGGCGGACCAAGGGTTGGATTTCCTTGTTCCACCATCCTTCTGATTGGACTGTCACACTTCTTAACACACCAGATTGTCTTTCCACCACTTCGCAACCTACATTTTCCCCGCATTTTGCATTAATCAGCCATATACACCGTTTTGTCTGGCTCAACTTGCAAACATAATTCATTTAGACCGACAACCACTTTGTTCAGGCTAATTTGTGAGCTGCATAGTTGACCGTTACACGGTGGTATTTATACGAGAGGGGAATCATTTATGGTAAAAACTCTTGGCTTCCTCGGTCACCTTGGGGATAACCATGAAGTGTTGTGTTAAGAAGTGTTGCATTAAGGGATCGCACCGAGCCTGGCCTTTACTCCTA
>JAQFXQ010000236.1:0-10426 GCA_034693645.1 Pergamasus crassipes | reverse complement strand
CTACACCTGTCAAGGTATCCTTTATCAATCATGAGATGGTGGTGTGGCCTCATCTACACCTGTCAAGGTATCCTTTATCAATCATGAGATGGTGGTGTGGCCTCATCTACACCTGTCAAGGTATCCTTTACCAATGATGAGATGGTAGTGTGACCTCATCTACACCTGTCCAGTTATCCTCTACAAATGATCAGATGGTAGTGTAGCCTCATCTGCACCTGTCAAATTATCCTCTACCCATGATCAGATTTCTCATCTCATCAAGGTTTGCATCGTTCTCTTCTTTTCTATGAACTGTCTGAAATCTACTTCATGAACTGTTATGGTTGTATATTACAGGTGCATGAATCGAACATCAGCCTAGATGTTTAGGGGTTCGTTACATTGTTGATTTGAACGCCCCTGCCATTCTACCCATGTTAGTTAATTCCTGCGAAGATTTACATGTTTATGAAGCCGTGAGACATCACTGCTCTCCATTCAATATTCCCAAATGATAATGCTAATAATAGTGTTTAACTCAACATAGTAATATATACTTAGTAAATGCCTAGCTGTGATTCGGATATTGAACATTCATAAATATTTATTCTCTATGCAGGTCATTTACGGCGAATATTTAACCTTCCTTTTCTTTTACAAATATAGACATGACTAACCTCCCTCTTCATCTCTCATACATTTATCGCTATCAGGGGCAGGTGACATCCGTGAACCCTCAACATTCAGATAACACCCAATATACTTGGATAAGCTCCCAAGATGGGCCTGTGGCAGTAGGGTTAAGAAGCCACTTCGGTATAAAGCCGCCCAATATCCTTATACAATGATGGAGCTATGCGAGACAAATGAAAGATATGAGTCAGGATGAAATTCTCAATAAGTGGTGGCAACTTTCGCTAAAGAACGCAAGAAGAACTCAGGATGCTGGTCGAAGGTTAAGTTTATTAAAAGATTCAGTACTGAAAGTTACATCTTCCTCGTAGTAAACCCAGTGTATATTTACAGTCTTTCAATTTTTCTAATTTGTTTTAATACCGAGTCTTTATGGAGATTAAACGGGGTTTAATTTACTAATTTCGATACATGATCTAAATACGTGCTAGCAAGCACTTTATGGGGCACTTGAAAACAATGCGTAGCACCAGTGGCATTCGATATAACTTGTTTCGTAGATCTTACTTGACAGACATTTGATTGCAGAGGAGCATTGTAGACACAGACTTAGACCCTGAGATCTAAACCCTCCTAGATGTACGGAAGTGATTGAAGATTCCCTGCTTCGCGATAATATTTTAACAGGTCTGGTAGTCCTCGTTGAGGTGTTCTCTGATGCCAAACACTAACATTCAACCAAGGCAGAGGAACTTGGAGGAATGGTTCTTGCCACTGCCTGTATCTCCGTGTTGTACAATAAGATAAACAAGATATTGAGAAGGAAGAAAAGAATACTTGTCCCATCGTATAACAGCAACTTCACCGCCAGAAACGACGTTAACCCTCAAACGCACGCGTTCGTCGACTGAAATGGTCACTGCTCCCGCTATGGCTGGAAAGTTAGATTTCAACCCAATTACTTCCAAACTTTCCCCGTGCAGACGGAAAGAAATTCAAGCGCGAGCGGTTGTACTTTTTTGTTTTCACGAATGTACCCACATGCTGACATGATAGAAAGATACACGTATGCATCATGATGCTTGGATTTAGGATGTTCGAAAAACGAATGTAGAAGCCTACAAAATATTGACATAGAAGGTTGTCACAGGAGAACACGTTGTCAAATTGAAAGAAAGCATCCTTTAATTTGGCTGTGGTATTCTGGACTTCATATCGGGTTACCTTCTGTGCCTATATTTTGTGTGCTTCTACTTTTGTTTTTTGAATATCCATATGCAGAGCAGGCCCTTCGTGAGCCCATGTGCCGCGGGGGGAGGGGGCGACCAACCAGTGCCGCCCCTAATCCTGTTTTTTGACGGACAGGAAAAAGGTCTGGGCTCCTCGATTTATGCACCCGCCCCCTTCAGACTGTCGTTCGGGCCCCTCCTTCCCCTCTCACTAAGCCAGTGATGCAGAGTAGTATACAACATTGATATTAATAATAATGTATCTACTAAGATACAATTATTGCGCATACTCATAGGGTAATGAACTTCCTCGTGCTGGATTCGATCCCAGAGAGAATAGCTAGGGCATTCCCGTGGTCGATTGTGGTGCAGATATCTAGCACAAGGAAGCCCGACGATTTTGATATGGATTCGATGTTGTTCCCATGATTTTTCTTGGTTCTACCGAATGCCAGCCCCACAAAATAAATAATTATGATATGAATCCCAAATTGTATCATTTGGGGAACAATCCAGGCTTCTGATATTTAGCATTGTCTTATAATTCAAATCAATAATTAACCTTCAACAAATTCTTTTCAGGCCAAGTGTCAAGCATGAGTGATAGTGGGTGGAGCATGCTCCAAACTCTTGAACTTCGTTATCTTGGGAGTAAGAGCTATCATTGTCAAGCGCTTCTCGCGCATCCGGGAAACGAATTTGAAACAGCAAGCTATGCTCCAACTGACCTATGCCAAGCCTGTGATTCCGTCAGGTCTTACATTCGGTATGCACGCTGTGTGCCCCATTAAGCACATGGATGGATCTTTTGAAAAGATGAAGTGGAATCACAGCTTTTATGCTGGATAGATTGCATAGTTCAAGGCTGGGTCCGCTCAACAGAACGAAGGAGTTAAATGCACAAGTATGACTCTTCTCCTGAAGACTAATTGTTACCTAATGCTGTCCTCGCTATAGTCGTACAGTTGAGTGATGAGAAAGTTCATAATTTTGAATCCTGCTGTGATATGTGAAGAAGCAACACTTCGTTGTAGAGTCTACCAGTCATGTGAGAATCGCAAATTACCAATCAAACAAATAGTATAACGAAAAGTACTTTCATTTCCGAGATACAAATCATCTACACCAGCGGTTCCCAATCTGTGGGTCGCGCCACCCCACCATGAGAGTCACGAGCTCTCGTCAAAATTTCAAGATCATGTGTGCTCAAGAAAGCAATGCAAAAGTGAATTCCTCTTGAAACTGAAATCGCATGAATTGAGGATCATGATAGAATAATTTTCTTAAGTTACATGAATAATTAATTACTAATTATTCCTATGTGTAGGTCGTAGAACTATTCGTGATTGCAATAAACATCGCAGCAGATCAAAATTGTCTTTAATTCTTCATTTTAGTCTCGTTCAACGCCTATAGAACTCCGATAGGTACGCACTCGATATGCACGCCTAAAGATTTTCAAACACAACTCGAATCAATTTGACATTTAATAGATTTCGCTTTGTGATGTATGTGAAAACCAGTAACATTTAAGTGTTTACATGTAGAGTACACCTATGTTTATTTTAGGTTTTAGTATATGATATTTGGAGAACATCATGATAAACTCATGATAATTTGCAATAAATAGATTTGTGGCTGCTTGGCATTTCCTACCTTGTGGCACGCACTGATTGCAGCTAGAAATAAACCGGGTTCAAGCCGAAGCATAACCAGCTGTTATCATGGGCGTAGCCTGGATTTCAACTAGGGGGAGGGACAAGATCGTCGAAAGTCCCTCGGAGATACACAGAAATCGTTTCGAAGTGCCTCGTAGATACACAGAAATCGTCCCGAAGTCCCTCGGAGATACACAGACATCGTTTCGAAGTCCCCTGGGAAATATTTTCGGAGTCCCTCGCATATAGTACACCTGAATCTTTTCGAAGAGGCACACCTAATATTCTTTATACCAAACTGTAGTATTTTAACACTTTCATAGCTCAGTGAAAGAACAGTCTCCTCTTATCTTCAGAAAAACTATAGATAAGATGAGACTTCTTCTTCTCCTACTACTTCATACTCTATCCTAGTCTTTTCGTGGAGTACCAACTTTCTGTGGACAGTCATCATGTATACCCCACTGAGTCGATTTTGGGTCATTGTGGATCTTAAACATATTTTCACCCTTCTGAGTGTGCTGAAAGATCTTTCAATTGTACATGTTTTGCACGGCCGGTCCAAGTAGATGAGAAGGCCGGTTTTTATGGCTAAAATTTTTTTTTGGCATTCTCTTTAATACTTCGGACAGGCACAAGCCCTTCAGCTGGTCCACAGTCATTTTCGTATCTGCCCATTGGTGGTACCAGAGCTCAGCATCATTGTCGAAAATAGTTAAGCTCTGTCATGTCTTGAGAAATGCTCCGAAGGATTCAGTTAACGTACTGGATGGATGTACCTATAGCAGGCTGTATGCCGGCAGGTTTGGTTCTGAAGATCTCTCCTCCAGTGAAGTCGATGGACAGTCCGAATCACGAATAGCCAATAATGTTCTCCAGAATTCTTCCGGGCTTACAACTGGAGGATTCGAGCGATGTCCTTGCCTACCAACAAATCTAGGTACTTTGAAACCTGATACAAGATTCTCGGCTATCTGGTTGACAGCAAGGAGGAGTTGTTGCGTCGAAGAGGAGGCAGAAGTGCGGTGGCGTTGCACTACATCAAGTGCGTTAAATAAGTGGTTCATTAAGAACAGGTCATTTACAACAAGGTTTAGTTTGTGATTCGCACAGTGGAAGAACAGGGTCCTTCTGTACTTGTCCTAGAGTAGTTTCTGAACACCACTGTCTTTTTGGAGCTAAGGTCGCCGCCTTGTGCCAATGACTTTCAGCACGGATCGTTCCATGTTCATGCATAGCTTCGTAGCGGGTGAATGGTTTGGCGATGAATGATGCCAAAACGCCCTGTACAATAGTTGAAGGAAAAATGACACAGTAGTGACATAGAGATTGGTGATAGAGAGAGAGGTGAGAATATTTGCGATCAACTGTGAAGAAACTTACGTCCTCCGATTTTGAAAATACTGAGCAACACTTTAGAAAATAAGCTCGAAGGGAAGGAATACACGAAATTCACGGTATAGTTAAAACCTTAGAGTAATGAAAAAAAGAAGACTAACACCACGCATACTTTGCGTCGTCGGATCGCCTCGGCTGGGGGGGGGGCTCTCCTTCATCCGCAGAAGTCTACGTTAGAATCCAAGTGTGACGGATTCCAGAGGACACTTCGCCGAGATGATTGTGGGGTAGTCGTCGACGTATTTGCTGGGTATTCACCGACGTAGCTGTTGGATGGTCGCCGGGGTAGCTGGTAGGCAGTCGTCGAGGTATGTGTTGGGTGGTCGCCGAGTTAACTGTTGGGTAGTCGCCGAGGTAACTGTTAGGCAGTCGCCAGGATAGCTGGTAGGTACTCGCTGAGGCAACTGTTGGGTAGTGGCCGACGTAACTGTTGTGTTGTCGCCGAGGAAACTATTGTTGCCGATGTAACCATTGGGTAGTCGCCGAGGCCACATCTGGGTAGTCGCCGAGATAAGTGTTCGGTAGTCGCCGAGGTAACTGTTGGGTACTCGCCGAGGTAACTGTCGGGTAGTCGCCGAGGTAACTGTTGTGGCCGAGGTAACTGCTGTCGCCGAGGTAACTGCTGACGCCGAGGTAACTGCTGACGCCGAGGTAACTGCTGACGCCGAGGCAACTGATGTCGCGGAGGTAACTCTTAGGTAGTCGCCAGGGCAGCTGGTAGGTAGTCGCCAAGGTAACTGTTGTGTAGTCGCTGACGTAACTACTGGGTAGGCGCCGAGGTAACCGTTGGGCGCCGTCAGCGCTGCAGTGTTCTAGCTGAGTCTAGATACATAGAAAATAGATTTCTACGTTCACCCGTATAGATAATCAGTTGATCAGTAAGCTCGTCTTTAACGGATCCATATAAATCCATGGAACTTGTGTTAACGAGGCTGGCTCTGCAACACTTAGGAAGAGTGCGTTTGAGCGTCTTTGCCAAAGGCCGAGCCCTTCTCGCAAGATATTTTAGTGATGGCCAAAGCGTCTAGAGTTTCGCTATGCGGGACTGGCTGTAACTAGTTGGCCAAGTTCAGCGAATGCGTCCAGATACTCCAGCTGTCTCATTCGTATAGAGCCAAAAGACTTCACAGAAAGGGTTAAGTGATGTATGGCTGTGGGATATGTGACTTAATGTTCTTCGTTTGACAATGGCGTTATCTATTCTATGTTCAGTTTCGAAGATGGAAATTTGGTTTCGACCTCGTCTGGCACATCGAACATTCAGGCATGTACTACGGGAAACTCCCATTTCTTCTGAAAACATTTTGAAGCTTCTTGAATGCAAGAGCGAGTCTTGATGAAATGAACCACTTACCTTACTTCATCGAGTATGTATTCTCTGTTGTAGGAATTACACAGTGAATTTCTACACACGATCAATAAACTCATTTTTCCATTGTTCAAGATTGCTTTGAGAACCATTTGCTGTGAGTGAAGAAAGAGAGGAGAACCTCTTGAGATCTGGGACGCGCGGACTCCTTAAATCCTTTGGCGGACACCTAGGGATTCGCGGATCACAGGTTGGAATGAGTTGCTTTTAAGAGAACAATGTTGTATTTGACATAGAAGTGCCTTCCAACTTTTGAGGCTCGTAACTTCTCGGAACGACTGTGCCATGTAGCTTTTGTTGCATACAAACAACTAGGAACAACATGACGTGCTTAAATGAAAAACGTTTTTAATAAAACAGAAGCAGTCATAATTTCTATGCCTGTCGTTCCAACACAGCTTTAACGAATGAATTTAACGAACTGAGGAACAAAAAAATATGGAACCACGCTGAAACAATTCGCGCCCCTGTTTGTTGGATTTATTGCTCAAATCTTAGGGGTACCTACCAATCATGCTGCTGATGAGAACACCTAACCAAGTACCACTTTTCTGCATTATTTCAAGAAAACTTTTTTTTCAGCCGACTCTGGCACTAGGGTTTTCCGATACTAGTATCGAGTTTCATACTCGCGATACCAGTTTGGAATAGTGTGTGCGTTTATCCGAAATATTTATACCCTGAAATCTTTTTTTTTCACCCGGGTATAACCCAAAAAAAGTTTTTCCACTGGCCAGAAGTCTCCATTAACTAGTTAATTATTGAAAACCAACAAAAAGTGTCCAATGTCCAAAAGTATCCACTGATTAGTTCATTTATCTATACCTAAAAAAAGGTTGTACACTAAATTTCCGACAGAGTTTTCAAAGCAGACGGCTTACTTGGGTGCATTGGAGGTTTTGTTTATGACTGCCGTCTTGTGTACAATTTTGGCCAAGAGAAGTTGTTGTGTGCCAAAGGGTGACTACAGAGATGTTCCATTAATTCTAGATATACACACACTATTGGAGAGGTTGTTCTGTGCATCTGAAAACTTTGAAAAAGAAATAATATTGCTCCCATTCTGCTGGTGAAGTGTTATACAGCATAATTCCCTATGAAGACGATAAACGAAAGTGTCTGTGAGAAGTTCTAGGGGCGTAGTGATTCGTATTTTTTTATTTTATATAACAATAAAATATTATCCGTTACTGAAGAATTATTCTGCATCGAATCAAGTGGGATTCCAGCGAGAGTACTGGATTTCAAGCTCGCATTGTCCAAAGAACTGTTAGCAAGAAGTTAATTTCCGAAAGTGTTTCGGGAATTGTGTGCAGTGCTATATCGAGAAACTGGGGTATCAAATTGTACTTGAATCTGAAGTGTAGATATTTTGTGGGCGAGCTCTATCGAATTTTGGTCCATATTTTGTGTCTGGTTATCCGGACAGCTGTGCTGTGTGTGTCCACCTTGAATCATATGGAATAAGGGCCTAAAGTTACTGAGCCTGCTTTGTTTAATCCAAACGGGCATTAATTTTAGCCGTTTATGTTGTGCAGAATTGGTGAAAGTTGTTCTGTTGTGCGAGATCTAATATTAATATATTGTATCTGTGCGGACTTGAAGGCTGGGAAGTGATGAGTTTGTGTCGAAAATGACTTCAATTTTGGGTGTCTCCGCGGGCTCACAGGCTGGGGTCGATCCAGCTTGTCAATGATACAAAGTTACACTGAATTCGTAACAGAATTGTAGAAAATTCGAATCCGAACCTCCCCATAAGGCCCATACGAAACTCGGTTAGGTCTTCCGTATTTGAAATTCCCTCTATTCCCTACCAATTCCATATCTCTATTCCATATTTTCACCATTCGTTAACTAAATCTCTAAACTCCACACCCCACTGCCTCATCATCATCTTCGAAGATTAGCCCAACTACCAGCGAAAGTTAGATCTATAAAGTGCGGGTGTCTCTGTGTTATGTGAATTTAAATTCCATGTGTTGTGGTCTAAGAACATTCGCCCATTGAACATATCTCAAAGTTGAGTCCAAAGTTAAAACAAGTTAATCTTGCTAAAGTAAGAGAAGAAATTCCATCAGAAGAAATATCATTAATTGGGGGTTTACTAATAATAAGAGAAATCACGAATTAATTTGTCTGAGAATGGAGACTCTCTCTGGCGTGGAAGGTCTAACAACGACCGAGGCGCTGCTAAGGAAAGGCAAAAGGGCCGTGGCCGTATATCTTCAAGTGAGTGATATTCGATCATTTAGTTATAGATAATAGGAGGAAATAACGTGAAACTGATAATTGGGGGTATAACTTATATGATACCTGTAACTTTTATTTATAATCTTTACAAATTATGCATTACAACCTGGGTTAGAGAACTACTTCGATGCAGTAAAGCAATGTTATTATGGAGTATTATTATTGAAAAAATACGTGATTGCCTTTCAACTTTTTAACCGAATGTCAAACCTGATTTGATAAACTATTAAGCCTGGATTGTGGCTCTGGTGGTATGGTATGCCATGGAGGTTAAGCTAAGCAGCATAATTATTATTACTGTATATTTTATATTATCATTAACTGTGCCTTGGTCATACTTATGTATACATATACAGTTTGTTACAACGCTTGAAGCGATAAATATTTAGAGTATGTGGTAGAAGAGTGTATGCTTTCTAAGCACGGAAAATGTGCTCCAGAAGTGAAACACTACACAAATTGAGAGAAACCTCCATAGAATAATATATCTACATACATCAGCGTAGGCAGCCCCCCTTATTTTGATCCCGTTGACGTTTTTCTGCTTGGTCCGTTCTTGCTGGGCTTGGCTACACCCAGGTATATATAGCTCCACGTGTAAAATTGTCTTTGCCCATGTGCCGACCTAAAAAAAAAACATAAGCAACAAAGTTTAAAGGGGGGGGGGGAAGCAATAAGAAGCCCTAAGGAAAGGTTGACAGGCCCCAAATGCTAATGTTAAGCAAAAAAATCTTCGCCAGCTACCCTCCAGCCACGCCCATGTATACATGTATATCCTAGAAAGTATACCTGGGCTGCTTCCCCCCCCTGTTATTAGCTCGTGGTTATACTTGATTATTCTTTCTGGCTCCGCTCCGCCATCCCACATCTAGTCCCTTACCCTCCGGTCCATTTGGTCACACCGATTGTGTTAGGGATGAAAAACCTTCCTTCAAGGCATATAGATTCATATAGAGATGGACAAAGAATCAGAGATATGTACCGACAGATATTCCTGGAGCGATACTCGACTTTAGGATTTTTTATGAACACAATTTTATATTTATTTTATCATATTCGTGAGTACATGGTGAGGTATTTCGATGGTAAATGTAGATGTTACCCGACAGCCTACCCTTCTAGAGGGCGACGCATAAACACTGGTCCGTGCGTGAGATCGCGAGATGGAACTCCGCACAGTGCAGTGTAAGAATTAGGATTGAAACATTCTGCTATGCAAATCCCTTCATGTGAAATGAAACTTTAGTTTGTTGACATCTATAGTTATGCAAATGAAATAGTTTTGTGGGATGTACAGCCATTTTTCAGATAGTCTCCCTCATTACCTGTGAATAATAACTATAAAAAAAGTTTTTGACTTCAACTTTGAATCGTCTTGGTTACCAAATATGCCTTCTTCGGTATAAGCTGTAAACCTTCTTTTCAGTCTGTGAATAAAAGTCATCCTTCCGAAAAAAAGAAAGGCGTTATGAATCTGAGTCTGATCTGACATTAATATGTATATACAAATGAGTAATGTGGACCATAGAGGTGACAGATTCTGATACAAAAACAGATGCGTTCAACATTTTGTTTCCTGTCATGAGAGTATGGTCAAATGGTGGACTTTAGGAGAATCATAACTGCACGAATATATATGTATATGTATACCCACATTGTGGCTTTAATTAAATTGTTTAATAATCAATATACTTTGATCATATTGATTGGCAAAGCTTGTTCAGATTCCATGTGGAGATAATTTATGTTAAGTACCACTCTCGGTTCAGTCCAATTGTTCACCTGATTTGCATGAAGAATACAAAAGTTGTCTTTGAATATGGGAGCCTGCCAATCATCTACATTTATCATACCATTGGTCTAATTGAGCGGTGATAGGCGGGGCTTATAGCTAGACCACACCCCCT
>JAQFXQ010000235.1:0-10428 GCA_034693645.1 Pergamasus crassipes | reverse complement strand
TCACAGGTTTCAATGAACCATACGATTTTGTAGTTGTTACCACCGATTCGGCTTTGTTCACCGCTTCTTCCAACTGCTTATAACTTCTTTACGATGCAGGCACTTGTTGTTTCACGTTCTCACTCACTAATCCAACAATGAAAGTTTCAATCACATTTTCTTCATAAACTTCCCCCCGCCATTCACAAGACCTGGCTGCCAATCTCAAGCGTCTCACAAAATCCCCGATGCTTTCATCTTCATTTTGCCTCGTTTGTCGAAAATTATTTCGCTCTATCCATTTAACAGGCTTCTCCTGCTCGTAAATTTTATTCAGAGACTCACTCCTCTTGGGAGAATCTCATGCTGTAATAATTCTGTAGGCTCTGTTGTTAAATGTATCAATAGGGTCCTCGCCCGTTATTCGTCTTTATATTTGTAATTTTCCAAATATCCCTCAAACCTCGGAAACCACGAGAACCAATTCTCTCAACCGGGGCCAAATAAAACTTACAAAGAACGATTATACGCTGCCATTTTCTCAAAATCTCACTGAAACTACACTCGACTCAAAAATCCCCAATTGACCACGTGTTGTCACTTCACAGTTAGTTTTTCCGATAATCCACCAAAATGCGACCACCTTTACCCGATTTTCAACATTCACACATCTTCGTCGTCATTTTATTAATTTATCCGATGTATTTCACATTATTATTATTGAAATGAATTATTGATTGAATTTCCTAGTGTTTCCAATCCCTGCAAAAACCTAAGGAACCAAGGACAGATGCTGCGTTCCCTCTTTGTATCGCAATAGACAGTCTATGCTTGAAAAAGTAACCGCTCCGTGAATCACCATTCTCGCTCACTTATCCGATGTTTGTATTAAGCTTATATTCTTAGGTACTAAATACCTTCAAGATTAAATAGCCTTAATCTACAATGAGAACACGTTGACATCGTTCAATCCACCATTCTGTTCTACCTTTTATTAACATCTTTCTTTTCTATCTAAGCACGGAAGGTCTTATTTGACGGAACTCCGATGTTCAGTATATTTAAATACTTTACGGGAATGACTACTCCTAAACATAAATGTAACAAAGTACTTTATGAGCGTACTTGTCCGATTTCTGTCCGTTTGACCACCACGGCTGTGATCCACGAAGTTGTGTTTGGCTGCTCGTGTTTGCTCATCTGAGGTTCCATTTCGTAGCTGCACGTGGTTTCTTCAGCAGTTTTTTTTAAAAACTGGATATTTATTAGTCATAAGCAATAAATTTGTTAATTTCACAACAAAGAAAAACTGCCTGACGGAAGACATTGTTTGTTCGTGTTTCTGGTTAGTCCATTTGAGTTTCTTCGTCCAGATGGTTTAATTAGGAGATTAGAGAAGGCCAGAGGGTGAAGGTTCCGGAGGTCCAGAAAGGAAGTCCGTGGAATAGGTCTGAGAAAGGCCAGAGATAGAAGTGGCAGAGATCTAAAGAGAAGGTCTGTGGTCCAACTCGTAGAGTGGGGTTCCTTCCCCATGCGCACTTCGAGTTGAGTCGCCCAGAGTAGAGTCGTTCGTCCCGACTCTGCATGGATATGTCATTGCAGCGATAATGCTTTTTCTCATTCCGTTTGCTGGAAAACCCGACTCTTGTATCGTTATTTTTTGGACAGAGTATTTATTTTCCCGGGAGACTTTCTTATGTGCATAGATATTTAGCCTTCTGTGGCTATGCATTGTTGGTTCGAAAGCGGTGGCTCTCCACATCTCCTAGCGCGAGTTTACATTAAGTTCTGCTCGTTGAAGGCTGGCTACGTGTACCATGTAATTTATCTGTCGTAATAAACCGTCTAGCAAGCATAGGGAAGGTGGGTGAGAAGTTTCTCAACGTTCTGTGAACGTGTTTGAATTTCTATTGGCCTGGTCAGACAAAGATCTTTTCACTGTTATAAATATTCATTCGAATTGTTCATTCAGATCCAGTAGGGTTTAATGGTAACATCAGGGGTCAATACCAAAATTCAGGCGTACCCAATGGGGTGTGAAAACTGTAACATTAGATAGAGTCGATGCACTGCTGTACGCAGGGGTGCATCAACTGTTTCTAGGTAAAATACCACATAAAACACAAATGTCGCAGCCCATGGGGTTTTCTAGTAAAACATGAGTTTGAATTAGAACAACCTTGTGTTATTGGCACAGTTTATTTCTCACGAAACACTTTTTCATCTTTTATCTTTATTTATTATAAATGCCTTGGCATCTAACGCAAAGTCGACCACATACAGGGAACTGTATCTTATCTTTATATAAGTTTTAAGTCACTTAGTTTTCCTTAAAAAAAACGTAAAAAGGACAACTGTCTGCTGCCGACTACCTATGAGCAGGTACCGGTCCGCCTAGGACTCTTTGGGTGCTCGTCAGTACCACCTGCATAACCCAATCAAGGGTAAACCTTGTGTTCATATGCTCTCGCCCAGGACACCTGTTCAACAAAGGAAGAACCGCCAGGGAATCTTCATATGAATCTGATTCGGGATGAATCGATTTCGTTCGTGGAAGAGAGTTAGTTCCAATATCGAGGAAATGCCAGAATTTCCAAGAGGGTATTTGTAAATAGCAATTGGCATCACACAAGTTGGCGTTGCACAACGGAGGAGGATTTTCTGTGAAATGGTAACAAGAAAAGAGGCACAATTGACGTATTTCCAACACAATAAATATCCAAACTGTACCTAGGCGTAGAATTAGAGAAATGTAGAGATAATAATGATAGTCAGGGACGAGTAATGGTTCAGGGAGTGGGGAAAGGATGGAGACTTCCGGTCTTCCGCGTGATGTTGAGGATAGATTAACCGGAAATAACAAATTCCTTTGAAGGTGAGAGATGTCATGGGATGAAGACCATATCATACTCTTAAGATGACGTCAATGACTTAATATTGCACATTGTAAGTAAATAAGCAAGATTGATTTGCTGACCATCTCATCAGCACGCCCTTGGCATCTTCTGCGATTGTTGCGGAGAAATGGCTGATTTCCGCTAGGCTTTTGCTTGCATGACTACTAACTCAATATCGACAAGTCTACAGAATATAATGTTATTTTCAAAGACAGTTTTAATCATTTAGGTATGCATTCTTTGCGTAAAAAAGTGCAAAAAACCGCACCATTCCTGCTGGTGCGACAATTGTACTTGTTGGACTGAGCAGCACCTGATCAGTGATGAGTCATGAGACGGTAGGGCTACCACCGAGCGGGGAATTGATCCATTCAGATGTGATGTACTCCGGACAAGTACGCTTCCGAAGGCAGTTACGAGTCCGCTGTTGAAAAACTCATGCTTATGATTGAATCCTGGATGTATATCCAGGGAGAAGTTTTGGCGTAGAATCCGTCTGTGCTCCTCTCTCAGGAACGTGTTCTGTTTAACGCTCATACATTCGGCTGGTTATAAGGACACATAATGGATGGGTAAATTGACGAAAGAGGTGTTGTTGTTCTGCGTTGCTGTTATAGTTGTTGACAAACAAAGGCAAAAGGATGAGAAGGTGGTGAATGATGATTTAGAGTTGAGAGGGAATGAATCATGATGTATGATGATAACTATGTTGAGCTTAATGTAGGTAGGATTGGATCCCTAGATTGGTCGAGTGAAGTTGGCAGGAAATAGACCCTTCTCCCCTGTAGTCTCCTTAATGCCCATCAACCACCCTTCCTCCTGTAATGATATAGAATGGCGTGTCATTAGGACGCATAAGTGTAATGGATAAGTGAATATATAATTAGGATACAATCACAAAAATCAAGATCCAAATCTTTGACAGAATCAATTTCACAAAAGAACGCTCAAGTTCATGATAGATGAAACTCACCTGTTCCTCAGGATCGTCATATTCAACAACCTTGATAATTTCACCACTTTCGAAGTTAAGTTCATCCATGTCTTCCGCAGTATATTTGTACGTGGCGCGTACCTGGAATAAATTAGGTCTAATTATGCACAACTGCAACGTGTTCGAGAGGATAAAACACATTTGAGACGGAAAAGGCGTTCATTTGTGAAGCAAGAGAAAATATAGATTCAGTGACAATGATAATAATTACTGGACGGGCCATACCTTGTAAAGAACGCCAGGAGGCAGATCAGTGGTCGTCGCACCCACGGGTATATCATAGACGCCGGCATCTCCACCGGATTGCTGAGGGGTGCTCGAACCATTGACGCTTCTTGGCATTGATGTTGGGGTACTCATACGTGGGCCAGGGGTTCCTGAATGACAAATGTAAAGTCAGACCCTAAATAATTAGCTACTTCTGTATTCTTTCCTCTCGAGATGTTCACAATCAAGGGAATAATGAGGTACAAACAACGATGGAGATTATGCGGGAGTCATTCAATTGCGACTACGACATGATTAGAAACAGTCTAGAAGTTATTTTCAATGAAATATACGTGATATGCTATGCTGCATAGCTGATCGGTGGATCACATTGTGCAGTCCAAGACAGTTGACGGGCCACATATAATTGAAAAAGCTAAAACAGAAAGGAGTAAAACCTAAGAGCACACTTAAAAAAAGAATGAAAAAGGGAATCAACAATTAGTGACTACTTGAACGTAAATTGGGAACCATATACGAGAGATCATCAAAGGTCAAAGGAAGGCACACGGAGATTGGTCAATCAGAAGTGATTCTGTTGTCATTGCTTGGAGCCACGAGATTGACCATAAAACGCCAACCTTTGCCACCATGACGAGCATCTGATGAGCCAACGCCTACGTCTCGATGGAACAAGCGAACACCTCTTGCCGGCACCTCAGGCACACCACCATCCTCCCCTCCTTCCTCCTGTTCCTCAGCCTCTGTTGTTGATACGTATTCCACCGTGGGTTCCTGAATTCCATCTTCCATTGATAATACCCTGAACTCTGTATATTTAGCCTTGAGTCTTGAAACCTGGTTGAACCAAATACACATATTGGCATTCCTATCCATCATGCCTGGTACAATACTGTCGAGGGGATTCTTAACCGCGCATTTCAAACACATCCATGGATGTCTCGTGAACGCCTCCTGCTCTCGTTCCGAGAGCCATATACACTTCATCTTTGTATCGAGACCACATCCTATACAGGATGGCATTGGCATCACATCATGTCTCCCACTGGATATAATCTGTCCTTGTCGACTATGTGGTCGCAATGCGAGATCAAGGGCCACAAGATCCTTACACTGATTTGGATCAGCATCTTGAGTTTCATGTAAGCGCCAGAACTCAGCGGTTGTTTGAGTGATCGCATCAGATCGGCCCAATTCAATGGTAGCGATGGATAGGACATCCTGTACGAATGAAATAACGCGGGCCTTCAGGCTCTCCGGTAGACCTAAGTTCTTGATTCGAGTTCGGAGTTCCCAGGAAAACTTTTCTCTACCTATGATAATGCGTGTCAACGTAAGATCCTCAGCGTTCTTCATCTTCCACGCTTTTACGGGAAGTGGTGGAGGAGGTGGTGATGGAGCAGTGCCCGCTTGAAGATTATCACTGGAACGCCATCTATTGAGGTCGGGTTTGACGTTCCTCTGAAGACTCGACTGTTTCGATACAGGCGTATATTCTCTTCTAATCGAACCATCATCGGCCTGCTTTAAGATCAATGAGAAGCTTGCCGAAGGATCTGCCGAAGCAATAGACCACGCCAACATGTTAGGTCCTTGCTTCTGACAATGTCTTTACGTCATAAATCACAAATGTGTTACAAAAACTCTCTCCAAAAACGCCATCTTCCCATGTTCAAGAAACAACGTCAACTCAATAATTGAAGGAATATTGGAGGGGTGGGAGAGGGAAGACTAAGATCATCAGTCACAGCTTCTTCATGAGAAGTTTTTGACAAACCATCAAAACCACTCCACTTCAAAGATGTTCAAAGGCAGGACAAGACATGCTCTTCCATCAATGATATCTATCGCCAACATACAAGTAACACACAATGTACCAGCCATGTTTCCTCACTCGGATTCTCTCCACTCCGTGCAGTCCAACTCGCATAAAAAGTCGCAATGTTTGCTGCGAAAGAAACTCCAAAGTTCGTCGAGAATGTAAAATGCAAGCGTCGTTCAATTAGCGGCTGAATGACATGTTAGAAGGGTATAGAGGAATATCAGATGAAGCTGTTCACTAACCATTAATGGGAGACACACTTGATGGCTGGCCATTTGGTTCCTTCTTGAAGTCGATTTCCTCGTAGGGACGGACCTCGCCGCCCGGACTAGAATGAGTAATACACTAGTAGAATAACTGCATTGCACAGTAAGGCTATTCGGAACACAGTGGTGACAGGTTCGAGACAAATTTAGACACTTTCAAAAAGGTCACGTAATTTTATCGCAAAATCTATCCAGCATGCACCTCATGTACTACATGAGTTACTGAGGATGACTCTGACTTCATTAGAACTAACTCTTTCATCCAAGGATATATCCCAGAAAATGAAACAAAACTTAGAAAATAAAATGGTTCGAAACAACCAAACATACCTGGAAGTGACCGAGAATGGAGAACCCTGATTAGGCTTAGAAATAGCAGCCTGTGAGGTTTGTGAGGTGGGAGAGGAATTCTGATTTGCATGAGGTGAGTTCTGATTAGATAGATTGGAGAGTTGGTGGGATAATGGAGTATGAGGATTTGATAGAGAAGATGGACTCTGATGCATGTTCGAAGAGGGTGTGATTGGTCTGATGACGGGAGCCACAGATGTCGTCATCACCGGCTGACCGGAATCCCTGGCGAGTTTGTGCATTGTCTCGTTCAAGAACTGGTACACAACAGCATTCTCTCCATGGAATCGGCATTCAGCGTCAAAGAGAGTTTGAAGATTTTGAACGAGGAACGGAATTCTCGAATCATAGAGAGAAGGAAGTTCTTCATGAAGTTCATTATTGATTTGTTCGTACAGCTGTTTTGCAGTCTGAAAGTGGAAGAACTGATCCGTCAGTAGGCTAAAGGTGGAGATAAATACAACATGAAGGAAGTACATGAGGAACACGCCTAAGGATAATAAAACAAACAAAATTAACATTCTATCCGACCTCAAGTTCCTCCCTGGCCTTCGTCAGCTTAAAGTCGTCCTTCTTCTTGGCGCTACTCCTGAGCGATTCTACATTATGTCTTGACTTATCATAATCAACAAGCTTCCTGGATCGCTTGCCAATCTTGTTCCTCGTGTCCTGAAACTGTACAATATACGAATTCATTGGGTTGAGGACATCGTTCATCTTACGGAAGTAATCCTCCCAGCGAAGATCCAGTGCCTTAAAATAAGAAGAAAGAAAGATTAGACAGATGAATCAACAGAACAGCTTCATTCTGATCACTAAAGACAAAGTATTCGGATTTAGAATGAATATCTGCTTGATCCATGTAAAGTATATGGTGCCTCGTCAAAAATATATGATGATTGAATATAACATGAAATAAAAAAGATTATGGACATGAAAATAGGAATAACAGATGAAATGACTGATAGAGTTGTAAATAATGGTGGGGTAAGTTGGTATTAAAATCCCCTCCGGTTATAAGCCACAAGCACATGTATCAGGGAGAAATCAACGAGAATCACCACACGTTCCGGGATGAAAAGTAAAATCTACGTTCAGAAAGTGTAACATCATCAAGAAACGACACAGAAAAAATGATATGCAAAAAAAAGTAAAAAGCAATCGAAATTACCAGTGGGCTGAGACCTCATCAGCCGTTGCATTACCACGCTTGCAAGAAACATGATCGGCGGGGCGGGGGGAGAAGGTAGGGGGACGCTTAAGGAAATAAACATGCCTTCGGCAATCCCCGCTAAATCCATCATGTTGAAGGCTTGTAGATGTTGGAATGAGTTTAAAGTTTATCTCTACCTTCTCCTTTCTTCCATTCCAGGCTGTGTGTGTATAAATATTTATGATAGCTACATCAACAACATCCATGAATTATCCAATTGGGGACATGGTGTTGAAAGCCATACACAGAACCCCCTCCCCCCCTTTTATACCATCATACTGGGTCATTCAACACACATCTGAACTTCACGTTGAAGAAGCAACAACCCTCTTAGTACTTCAATCAAAATAAAAACCCCAATCAGCTATTTTATTTTACGATTGAACAAATTCTAATTCTAAATAAATGCGGGTATGACCATCTTTTTTTGAACTATCAATGCGTTTCATTAACTGTACAATGCATGTTTTTATATACATTCTGTTACTTAATCCTCTTGTGGGATCAATCTGTTCAAATAATGTATGGACTAAAAGGTTCCTATTACCTAAATTTCATATCAAACTCCAGATATAACATACTCTGAATATACTAACGTTGCTTACAATTATGAATGTTATATCAATGCTGGTTGTTGCAAGTACGATAATTTATCAACAAAGATTTGAATTTAATCTGAATAAATTCCATTCTAATTTCCCTTGTCAAGCTGTTCTAATCAGGAGCCAGTTGTTACGTGAATGGAGTCCAGTAACTCTTCGACCTGCGTGTGGGAAGCTCCAGGACCTTCTCCTGCATTATCCTCACTGATATACTATCCTGAAGTTAGGATTCGATTGATGACCATTCTAACTCAAAGATGAGCATCTAATAACACCAGGTATAGATACAGTTCAATGAAAGGGATATTCCCACTTGCTTGATGATAGAAACACTGCTGCCTTGAAATAAATATACATTATTCCCAACTAGATTTATACTTCGATTGTTGCCACTCGCCAAGTTTTATCAAATTCTTGTTAGAGATCTTGGCGTAATTATGAGTGACAATCTGAAGTCAAGTGAACATGTCATTAATATAACAAAAAGCTGTAATCAACGAAGCAAAGGGCTCAGATCATTTGCTATACAAGATAGCAGTTTGTATGTTAAGCTTTTCAATGTATATGTTCTTCCCTTGTTAACGTATGCATCATCAGTTTGGCGACCGGCTTTTAACAAGGACTCCAAACTAATAGTCTATTCGACGAAATTTCTTTAGAAGAGTCGCCTCCAGGTGCCAATGCAACCCTGAGGATATAACGTTGAAAACTGTAAATAATATATTTGACGAAATAGATCTCAATTTTATGAATAAGCTCCTTAGAGATGAAAGATAAAGAAACAAGCTTTTCAACATACAGAGTACAAATACCAGATCCAATACAATGATCAATGCAAAAGAAATAGCCACTAACAACTTAGTCAGTCAGAGCTTTGTATGGAGAGCCTGTAGATTGTTAAGAGAAACATCAACTTGATATGAGATGTAAAGCACTCCCTTTATGGTTTAAATAAAGAGTATTTATATATAACTGGAAGGATGGTGGTTTAGAGCAAATATCATGTCCTAATGAGGTTGAACCTCATAAACTGCAAAATAGATATATATAAATTCGTCTATTTAGTTTGTTATCTACTCGTTAGGCTAGATACACCATTCCATCCTGTTTACTCTCATTTGATATAAACAGTGGTTATGCCACAAAATTCCTAAATCCACCCACCATTCAATGAGGAAGTCGCCAGATACTATTTATTATACGTAACCCGTGGTTAAGCATGATGTCGCAAGGGTTGGTTGGACAGTCTCATCAATCCCCTAGTTACACGTCTCTACTGTAGAATTAGGCTAAAGTGAACAATGTTTCATACATTATGTACATACATTTCATATAATTAATTTGCTACCAACAAACAGTGAGAAAACATCAACTAAATACTTATACACGTGAAACCTAAAGATGTTCAAATCTCACACTGGAAAGCTCCTTTCAAACAAAGTGAAATCAGCTTCTACAACCTGTTGTGAATACAAATAATGCCGTAATGTACACTTTGCACATTAATCCAAGTGTGAGCTAATTCATTTCATATAAAAAGTTTTTGAATTTGAATTACTAATCCCAGCAAGGAAGTAAAGACTACATGCATATAATTTACATGAACAACAATAGCTCTGCCTACAGAAAGGTCAGCTCATGTCGTATAAATATTGAGGACTCCATGAACTAATTGAAACATAATCCCCGCTATAATAGAAAGTTCCGCACTGCAGATTACAATCGACCATGCGATTAATCGAACCACAACCACGATTACCACAAGCGTAAACCACCCACTAAATGGGATGCAATCATTTCGTCTTCTTTAGACAGTCACTACCACCATGTCCATAAAGATGCACCAATTAACAGTCTCTTCTTACAGAACCAACATCCATGAAACCATCTGTAAACCCCAAAGCAGTACAGCTGCTCAAAGTGCAAGACGAACCGTGCATCAATTTGACAGTCATTCAGCAGGACCGTCAGAGACATGAATGAGTATATATATCTATACACAGAGTTCGGAACGAAGTACTTGCAAGTACAAGTACTTTACTTGCAAGTACAAGTACTGTACTTGTACTTGGACTT
>JAQFXQ010000234.1:0-10435 GCA_034693645.1 Pergamasus crassipes | reverse complement strand
TCGTAACAACCGACGCCTCCTCGTAACAACCGACGCCTCCTCGTAACAACCGACGCCTCCTCGTAACAACCGACGCCTCCTCGTAACAACCGACGCCCCCTCGTAACAACCGACGCCTCCTCGTAACAACCGACGCCTCCTCGTAACAACCGACGCCTCCTCGTAACCACTGACGCCTCCTCGTAACCACTGACGCCTCCTCGCAACAACCGACGCCTCCTCGTAACAACCGACGCCTCCTCGTAACAACCGACGCCTCCTTACCAATTTACATGCAAGACGATGATAAAACTTACGCAGTCTTTCAAATTTATCAAGATATTTTAAAGTTGATGGGTACCAAATCGGGAATCCATACGTGGCATATGACAAAACTACCGAATTGATTTTATTAGTCTAAAAAATTGCATCTCTAGTCTCAAATGTTCCAAGGACAGTATTCAAAGCAAGAGAAGCAAATTTGTTAGAGGCAGACGTTCGCCTAGAATACGCAAGGAGTCCCTCAGCTTCTCAAGAAGGCTAGGAACCGCTTCGGAGAAGATGGCCCCTCCAAGTAGTTCTAGCTGATCCTCCTTTGCGAGACCTACACCAGAGCCAAGATTGTTGAGCTTCTCGATGATTTCAACCCTCTCTGCTTCCGTGTATCCTTGAATAAACACCTGACATTTTTCAGGGTTCATAGACAGTCCTGCACGCAGTCCGTCGATGATAATGTTCCGGATGCCATCCAGATGTTCCGGATGCGATCAGCTGGATTTCCCGGAGACAATGACCAATCTTCGTTCTGGTACTATCATGATGAATGGCCTTGGGGTTCTGCTCAATGGCTTCCGCATCAAAAGTATCTACGCCACCAGTGACCTCGATCAACTTAAGGTCTCAAGATCTTGTCTTTACTCTTCTAATCATGATGAAGATTTCGTGATACTTCACATCTGTCTGTGATGCCTACTCGAATTAATGCTATTGAATGACTTTTTAATTTCTCAATTTTTTTTGGTCTTGCTTATGATCTCATATGATTTGCAGGAAGGAGATACTGTGGGAGTTGTTCGACGGCCTAATGGGGACCTACACTTTCTGATAAATGGTGAAGACCAGGGTGTGGCTGCATCCGATGTAGCACCTTGTTTATATGGTGTGGTAGATATGTATGGACGAGCTGCTAAGGTTTCCATAGTGTCCCATGGTAAGTAGGCCGCTCAATTTAGGCAGAGCACTCTTATATTTTCAGCTTTAAAATACTGAACAACCACATAGAAGCAGAATACCTATACAGGAGGCAAACGGGATACAAATTTAGAATTTAGTAGACGCATTGAGAGAAAGCCTAAACCTATCTCGTATATAATATATAGATCAAAATTTCTATCTTGTTGGCCTTCTTCATCCATATTCTACTTCTATGTTGATGTTTAGTCTATGCAGTCCCAAGCACCCATTCGTTCTTACTACTCTTCGAAATTGTTGTTTCTCAATCAGCATTCTTCTGAAAGTTCCTTGAAATATTTCTACTATTCATGTGTTATGGTTCTCTTCAGAAGATCCTCTGGATCCTCTCGCCCTGGCTGAGGATGAAACAGGTTGGAGATTGCCCTCCCCAAAAGACTTGTCAGCGCTGGAGAAGCCGTTGCTCTTTGCCACCACGGATGCAGTAGCATTTTCCACTGATCTCAAAACAGCAACTTTCGTGTAAGTTCAACACCATTCTCGCTGGGTCATAAAGAAATATACACTATAGGGCGAAGTTTCGAAGGCTTTTTTTATCTTGCAACTTCAATGCCTGTTTGAGTTTTTGATGAAATCTAATAGCTTAAAATTGACGAAACTGCTAGTTGTGACTTCAACGGATATGAAATACCGAAAATTGTTGAATATTTATTTCTGTTATCTTATTTAAAAAAATCGTTGCGTCTATATCAGGCCATATGTAGTGGTATCAATACGTCTTGATAACCTCTCACTTCGTTCCTGTATGAGACGAATAGTTTTTTGTCGAAGGAATTTTTCGTTTGTCTGGCATTGCCTCGCGACATCGCATAGCACTCGCGCATCTGCAGAGTCTAATTTTAAAATCTTGGTTACAGGAGCACTGCTATGACGTCGAACGCGGTTCTTCTATCCAATCGCACTCTTCATATCGGAGAATTGTTTTATCTTCAAATAGCTGCATGCCCGGTATCTAGCCAACTCCTGGCTGGGGCCACGGCCTCTCAAGATGATAACAGCTCCCTGGTTGGCCTTCATTCAGGAGTATGGTTTATTCCTGGTAAGGGTATTACCCATAATGGTGTGACCTTGGATTCAAGTTATGGCAAAACGATTACTTCACTAAAGGTTTGTTTGTCTTAGCTAATGGCTTGTTGCCTACTTAAACTTCTCAAGTGAATCTTGATCGAGATATTTGGATATCTGGATGGTATTCTTGAGCTAAGATAGGAAGGGAAAAAGTTGGGTTGGATAGGATATTGTAAAGAACGATGGTCGTTTGGAATAATTTTAATGAGAAACAGCAGCTGGTCCCTGATGAGTGTTGCCATGTTTGTATATCTGTTTTCAGCGTGATCTTTGCACATATTGGTTTAGGCCATTGGGGTTTTTGTTCACAAGGCTGTGCGTTTTCTCAGTTCTCTGATTATTCTTGTTTAATATGCTATATCTATATTACCTAATGTCTAAACGCCACTAATATGCAGCGTAATTGACCATTGCAGAAAGGAGATAAGATTGGTGTGTGTATCAGTCGAGAGTTGGAGATACATTTCTTTCACAACGATGTGGATTTGGGGGTTGCATTGCGGGATGCCCCCTTACCTTTGTGGGGTGCGGCTCTGATGGTAACTACAGAGCGAATCAACTCCCCCATGCCAACAGTTGTCACCCTTGTTCAGGCCGAGAAAGGTAAGCGTTAGTCAATAGGATAAGTTGGTACACCTCCATGTAACGCTAATTTTCTTTTTAAATGAAGCCCAATTGACTAACACAAAACTTATGGTATAGTGAAACAGCAATACCATATTTATCAAAAAAGTGTGAATGATGTAAAAATAGTCGAAGCCTGACTCGCAAAAGTCCCTTTAAGACTCTGAGTCAACTCTATAACTTGTAATAGTCTTTTAATAAAGTATTCATATCAAAAGTACATATATCAATGGTAAAAGTTTATGGTTTGTCGAGCGATTTACCCTAAGTTATCCATCGAGCGAGCGAGCCTTAACTGCATGCCGCATAAGCTGTTTTATTCTTGCTTCTTCACTATACATTACCGTGTGTTATTACCGCACAATGGGGTCTTGCTACCTGATTCTCAAGTGTCTAGGATGGAAAAACGTGTCCAGCTCACCTTAGTTGAGTACAATCCTCAGCAATGTAATTGTTTACACTTGATGATTCAAAGTAAAGTTCTTTTCTCTCTTACGATACATGTTGTTAATTTTCAGGTCTTACTGATTCTCGGCCTAGTGTATCAGATCTTTGTCTGCATACCACCCGACATGGCTACAAGGCAATGGTACTGAACAACGGTATGACAGCCATCAGAGTGGATCCCCATAAAGATTTCAATTTGGCGATTGTTACCAGTAATCGACCGCTCAGAGACAACGAGATATTTGAGGTTATTAGCTTGTTGTACAGTTTAATTTAACATTCAGTTCATACTAGAATCGCATGATTAAAATTAACTAACAACAAGTGGTGCTCGACGGAATCTGGAACCTATAAGAGCTGTTGATACGTCGCTTTTATTTTCATTTTTCTTATTCAATTCATAGTACATTTCGATGAAGTTGATTGACAATTTTTCTAAAACTGACAACAACTTTTTTGGATTCTTCTGCTTAGTGATTTTGACACACTCTTGCTTCTCCAGGTGGTTGTTGAGGAAATGGAGGGCAGGTGGAAAGGATCGCTGGAGGTTGGGGTTACGGCCATTCCCCCCGAGCAGCTCTCATTTCCCTCAACAGTAACAAATGCCCGTCAGGGAACATGGATGCTCTCCAGTGAGTACATATCTATTCAGAAATTCAAACTTGATGTTTTCCGAAGATTCCTCCCACCTTTCCACCTGCAATGTTGTGCTAAAATAATATTTTTTCAGACACTATTTTAAACTCAATGCTGGTTTGAACATGCTGGTCTTACCCGTAGGTATCAAAAAAAATCTGTGCCACGTTTTACAACTTTCTACGGAGATTTTTAGATTTCAATTGTCGTAGACAAGAATATTTTGTTTTATTCATATATAGTTATTCCTCTGCATCACATGAACATGGAGGGATATATTTATAAGTTTGTAAAATCTACATAAATAGCACAAATTATATAAATACAAAGATACATTTAGTTTCCGGTAGCCCCAGCTAGCTTCGATTTTTGACATACAGGATATTTTCCCGCAGGCTCAGCAGTGATTTGTGATGGCGCAACCGTGTCGGTGGACTATGGTTGTGATCTGGATGTGGTCAAAGTTGGGAGTCGTGTGGGCGTGCAGAAGAGAGACGATGGCACGCTGCACTACTACATTGATGGGCGTGACATGGGCGTAGCTTGCTCCAACATTCCAGCCGTCGTCTGGGGCGTTATTGACATGTATGGTCAATGCGCCCGGGTGTCCGTGGTGCACACTTCAACCATTCCTCCGCCAATTCCTTCTCCTACAGGTGCGTAACTAGTTGTAGATGGTGTGCTGAATTTTTGCCAAGTTTTGCCAAGTACCTCGTTCCACCATTCATGCGGGTCATTACTGTTCTCTCAAATTTGATTTTTGTGCAAGTTGATAGTGTTACTTGTATCATATACCTTCATTTCCCTTATCTCTTGGTAACTTCAGGCTCATCTAACTATCAGCTTAATAGTCACTGTGGTCACAATATCGTGCTTCGTAATGAGAATCGATCGGCTTGCCGCACCAGGGGTCTGGACAACGGTCTGGTGTTCAGTAACTCACCACTGGAACTCGAGGAACTGTTTGAGGTTCAGATTGAGCAGGTGCATTCGTCCTTGTTAAGAGGTAATGTCATCGTTGGTCTAACGACCTTCAACCCTTCCATCACACCATGGAGATATGCCTCACTTGTTGATTTACTTGATGATGACAAGTATATGACTTGGACGCTTGTAGGCCGCAAGGTTTACAATGGTCAGACACTCATCAAGGACAATTATGGTTCAACAGCCCTCCTTCGACCAACGGTGCGTTCTTGACCTTTTAATGAGGGGTTCGACCTCATGTAGATAGAGAAACAATGTTTTGATTTACACAAAGGGGATAGCCCACAGCAGTGGTGGCAGGAATCTCGAAAATTAGCTGAAGATCAGAAACATGAGGGTCACCCCTGCCGAGAGTCTGAATCACAAATCAAATCATTTTTGGAAAATTCAAAATCTTCCGAATCTCGGATCAAATAATTTGCTTGCTTTCGTATGTTAAGAAGAATCCCGAAAACGGTGATTGGAATCACGAATCTTAGAATCTTTAATTAACACAGCCTAGGTGTTCCTGTGGATGCCGAAAGTGGGACAAATTTAATTAGTCTCGAAGCGTGTTAGTTAGAACAGCTTCGTGTGTAAAACTGAATAACGAGCTTCTGATGATTGTTTCTCCTCAGACTGGGGAACGAATTGGTGTTCAGCACTGTTCTGATGGTACGATGCATATCTACGTCAATGGGGATGACCAGGGAGTGGCGGGTCATAACCTTCCTCGTCATCTGTACGCCTGTATTGATCTCTTTGGCCCCATCGAAAGCATATCCTTGTGTAGTTCTAGTTATGTACCATCAAGACACACGCCCAACTGTTATGAGGTAAGTTTTTATCAAAAAAAAGTTTGATTCAGAGTCCCTTGATGTTGGTCGATGAGCTCTACAAATTTACTTTACCACACTTTATTCACTTGGAGGAAAACTTATATAATTATCTTCACGTTTGTAATCAATACTGACCCGTGTGGGGTTCAAACTCACGCACAGCGCATACGCGCGCCACCCTCTATTCGGTAATCTGCCGGTCGAACTTATCGTGGCACATACGTTTGTTTCTTTTTTCTCAACGTACGGTGTCTGTCAGCTACATTCTCACACGCAGGCATTCCGAGGACAGACATCATAGCGTAATGGCAATATTTGTTTTATTTGTATCAATATTTATTGATTGATTTTAGTGCCTGGGTATTGCTTTCACCCTGTAGTAACAGGAATTGAGGAAGCTCCTGTCGATGGAAGGCTTGCAGCTTTCCGTTAACACCCATCAAAATTTATTCTCCATGACTTGCGTATGCATATACACCCTTGACTGACTATGAAGGTGGATTTAGAACTTCGCGCGATAGAATTAACTTATTAATTTCTGCTGATAAATTCGAGACAAATCTTTTGTGTATGCTGTGCGATATGCGGTGTCAATTCGTGTGCGTTTTTCGGCGTTTCTTGGGCTCAGCATAATCAATTTAAGTGTTTACATTTTGTGTACACAATTCAGCCCTGTCATTGATTACCATTCTCCAGCGTTCGCTGTCTTCTCATTCTAACGTCATCTTTTGTCATCCACTCAGCTGCCTCAAAGTAAGGATCTTGCTAGCAAATTCCTGGAATGTCTCCATGGTGATAACATCCAACTCCTTAATGATAACACAATGGCTAAACGGATGTGCTCCTTCAACAACGCAATTGTGCTCAGCTGTCAGCCTATTTCTGTCGGACAGGTAACCTTTAATTTAAGGAATATGCCATATTCATAGAGGTGAAATGCGGCTAGTTGTTTTGAGCACATGATTAATCTAAACTGAAGCGGAAATAACTGAGTAATTGAAAACACAAACAATTTTAGCTTCAATGCTTGAAGCAAGGTTGTTTGTGTTTTCAATGAGTCTTATAGTTATTTCCGCTTCAGTTTAGTTTAACACATGATATGCAAGTTTCGCACTTTGTCCTCGTTTCTTCATATACATTCTAAGCAGTGTGAAGTTGGTTCATTCACATTTGTGATCCTTCTTGACAGGTGTTCACGGTGAGAATCGACAGATTGAGCAGTTCTAAGTGGGCTGGCAGCCTCTGCATCGGTCTGGTTGGCGAACTTCCGGGTCAGCTTCCGGCATCCGCTATCCAGTTAACTAAGCTATCGTGGATCATCTGTGGTCATTCAGTGTACGTTAATGGTAACAAGGTCAAGCACAACTACGGTCCCAATCTTGATCTCCTGAGGGAACAGAGTCATGTAGGCGTCCTGTTGGACAGTGATAATAATATGCGACTCGTGGTTAATGGAGTTGACCAGGGTGTCGCCTGTGGGCAGGTGTTTGCCTCTCGATGCTACGCGGTCGTAGATCTTTGTTCAAGATGTGAGAAAGTGTCGTATGTTCCCCCAGAAAGCGTACCCACTCCGGGCATGCAACATCTATTAGACACGCTTGAAAAAGCCCATCTTGATGACAACCAGGGACGCAAGGAGAATTGTCGTAATGAAAACCGGGATCCAAAGGGAGAACTTTCCAAGAATTGTTGGAGACACCAGGTATGCGTACATCTGGTACGCAAAATTCTCAGCATTCCGTCGGCCGTCATCGACACGAATTTCTGCTTTTGCGAGAGATGTTGTCTGGCCTTGAGTCACGTTGGATCCAAAACACCTCGTCAGTGGTCACGGTTCTCTCTGAGGCCACGCCCATCGCAGCGAAATTCCTCAAGCAGCTGTTGGGATATTGCGTATAGCCTTGAGGTTCCTTTTGGCGCTATCCGCAAGTGCATTGACTACGGCCAGCTGCTCTCCGAGGGCGAGTTTGGCATCTTCCCGGTGCTGGGCAGTGCCGCGAAGAAGCACAATGATGGAAAACTACCTTCTCTCATGTTGAAGGTCACTCCCAACCTCAGTTATGCCTTGCAAAAAGCTCCAGAATTCAGGTTAGCTCCACCTCTCAATGTTACCACATTTTGCTAGAGATTGTTGTTGTCTATATCAACATTCCACATTTCGTGCTCAGTTTTTAATTGGTCGAACAAATACATGTTATAGATCTTCTCGAATGGCCAGGTTCGCTTTTCTTTCAAATCACAGTAGAAATGTAATTTTCCGGATGACTTGAATCATGGAATGATTTGTTTCCTTTCAGCTTTCAACATCCGGTAACGGGTGAATCAGTGGTCGTTCGGGCTGTACTACAGGCACTTATCTGCGCCGATTCGTATCAGAAAATCTCGGTTGGAGGAGCTAGTTCCTCGCACTCTATCAACATCAACCGTCCAGAGATGGAGGAACAATGGTATACCAAGGAGAAGAGTTCCACCTGTATCGAGGCTATCCTCGTACAGGTGATGTCACCCTCATTAGCACACGACACGATCCAAAGTTCTAGGATCAACATCACCAGTAATAATAACGCCAGCACGAGGGATTCCCCGCAATCAAGAGAAGATGTGAGATGTTAATCAACCATGATACATGGTACAGAAGGGCGGGGCTTGTTTGGGTTGCTGGGTGTGGCCAAGCAAGCCATACCATAATTTAGTCTAGTCCAATCTTAAGTTACCCACATCATATGCGAGTCAGTTGTGTGTTTTGTTAGGCTGTGTGTTACATATGATGTAGCGGTCACTTCAAATGCACAGAGGCGGGGTATCGTGGACCACTAGTAGTGCACCTGTCAGCTTGATCAGCACCACCTACCGGGCCTTCGGGTTCTAAAACCGTAAATTTCGAATTAATTGTCTACAGGGACTTGACGTGAGATAACATTTTCAACTCAATTCGCGAACGGAAAGAGGCTTTTGAATTTTACTACTCCGGAGTTGGTAAAGCGTTCTTAAGCAAGCATTTTTTTATAATTGGCTGAATGCTAGAGGTGGTCAGTCCCATGAGAGGACTTTGTGTCGAGTGAGAAGGTAAGTTTGGCATGCTTCTTATGTTGCAAGGCTGAAATTGAACCCGAATTCAAACCACCTGCTGTGCAAACAATTGGTTCCAAATGTCACCTCATGCTGAATTCCTGTAGAAATTATTGATCCACGATTTTTTGTTTTACTACCTGAAGGCCCGATAGGTGGCGCTGATCGGGTTCACAAGTGTACCTCTAGTACTCGCGATACCTGGCTGTGGCGGTATGAGTACCTTGGTTACTTGGAGGCTCGTAGGATGTTGCTCACTTGGTGGCTCTTCTGCTCACTGATGATGATTCCCAATCGATCAATCATGAATGAGATGTGGGTTTGGTGGTTTTGTTTGAGCTTTATAGCGTATTTATTCCACTATTGATTGATTGATCGAGGGATCGATCACTCACTCGACCTGTGACTGATTGAGGAAGGACACTTACTTGCTTCTCGGTTGTCACATTTTGAGAGTTTTGTTGTTCTTGTGTCAATCACGTTTCTCAATTATTTATTGTTTTGAGATATGAGATATTCTTAATATAATATTATGTGAATATAGCTTTATCCGGTTGTATATAACACGATGTATATCTTATATTGCTATCTAGCATGAGATACACAATAAAACAACAAAAACTGACTAATGTAACTTCGTTGTTCTCATTGTTTGAATAAGCATGATTGATTACTCAGACGATACCGTGTTGATGGTTTCTAGGTTTCGTGGATAAGGGGTTTGAAAAGGCAAAGTGATGACCGTGATTTTGCTTGGATATCTTTTCTTCGGAAGTTAAGAACATTGGTGAAAAGCACACTATATATTATACCTGGCATTCTTTAGTAAATCACAGATACACACAAACATTTTGATATTTCGGAAAAAATTAGGCTGGCGATTCACACTGAACTTTTTCAAAGTCGGGGTACCAGCTGCAATTTAAACCGATAGTCAAAAAATGAACATGGATATAAAGCCAATAAAAATCCACATCCTTTGCTGGGCGAAACCCTCGCTCAGTTACTGTTTTCTATCAGAAATTACGCTTCAAAGATATCATGATAATTTCCCATAGAGTGATGACGTCATCACAGAATTTTAGTTCCTCTGCTTGCCACTAGGGGCGCTCACATCGGCGCCTTTCAAATCCCTTATCCACGAAACCTAATGGTTTCTGCCTGTGAACCGTGTGTGTGAGCTGTTGGTCATCGTGGATCCAGAGCGGCTACTGGGTATCAAATACAGGGATCTGCATCACTGGAGCGTAGTAATCACAAAATTCTTATTCTTCGCGATTTGATATGTTACAATACCATTAATTTTATCTACAAGCAAGTGCACATTCTCAGCCCCAAGTTCTTCCAACTGAGATGCCACATCGAGGATCCAATGCCGGACTACAAACTAGATTCATGGATCGTATCCCGGAAGTGAACTCCGCCCATGATCTGAAAGGACTTTCTCTCACGTTCAGAGACTGGGACTACAAACTAGAGTCATGGATCGTATCCCGGAAGTGAACTCCGCCCATGATCTGAAAGGACTTTCTCTCACGTTCAGAGACTGGGACTAC
>JAQFXQ010000233.1:0-10436 GCA_034693645.1 Pergamasus crassipes | reverse complement strand
AGTTCTTCTGTACCTTTAATAGTCTCAGCTGAGTTTAACTATAAACATGTCGAAACTACACGCGGCAACTGTATTTTTCAAGTTACTATTAAAAGTTAACTAACGCTTTACTTACATCAAGGGATTACGTTTTACAGAATGTTTTTATCATAATTTTTACACTGCACCGTGCGGAGTTCGGAGGTCTCACGCACGGGCCAGCGTTTATGCGTCGCCCTCTAGCCGGGTAGGCTATCGGGCCGATTAATATTATATTTATCCCTACTCATCGAAACTAGCTAGCCTAAGCGGAAGCCTAAACTTATCTCGTATAGTCATTCGATGTCTCTCATTTGGACGCCATAATTCGCTAAATCTTCATTGATATCATTCATGAAATCATGGATTTTATAATGGCTATGTCCGGCGTGTGGTTGGACAGCCAATTTAAACATTCACTACATGTAGCACGTGTGTACTTTTGTCATCAAAATAAATTGGAATTTAATCGAATTGTATGTGTTTTCAATTAAAGCAGGAGTTGAACATGGAATTGATGCTCAATTTGCGCTGCTGACAAAGAGCTAGTGTGACGAAGCGACGAAAGCAGATGGACAATAGGTAGTTTTTTCATTTATGAAACAGGGAATTAGTCACAGGCTGAATAAGTACCTCAAGAAATACATACTCATAACAGGAAAGAAATTCTCAGTGCCAAAAAGTATGAAGTTTTCGTACGTTTATTATAACGGGATCACGTTTCGTAACATTCACGAAAACAAAAGGCTGACACACGTGATACTAAGCTAACCATAAAAAAATGACCATGATGCGACTGTCCAGGTGGATGGAATCTCACGAGGTTCTAGGACTGCGCAGAAAGATTTTCAACCAACATTTGAATTTTATTCGGAAGAGATTTTTCATCTTGAAATATGATTCGCCGAACCTGAAATTTCTTCCAATCCCCTCCAACACTGCAACAATACATTCGATGGTGAATTCGAGAATTCCTCCATTCGATGAAGGTCGAGGATAGGATGGCTAGGCATCGAGCGGGACCACGGGCCAGCAACTTAATCCTGCTCGCCAATTCGTTTTTTGATTGAGATATTTATGAAATATTTTCGAAGGATCTACAACACCAATAAGAACCTCTCACAACTCAGACGAAACTCATCTAACTTAGATTTCCTCAATAGATGTGGCCGAACAAACCGTAGTATGATGATGTCTGCGAAGTTGTTAACCTGCTAGTACAAATAGATAAATAATTGCGCTGCAATTTTTACCAATTGATAACCAAATTCAGACAGGTTTCAAAAAAGTGTCACCCTCTGCTGGGACCAGAACCATGAAACTTCGCTTTGCCGGGCCACTGCTATACTAATTGAGGTGCTGAGGAGACGCTCTTCCACATTTTCACGAAACGGCTCACCGCACAATTACCATCTTTGAATTTACAAATATCAAGAACGGACTTTGCTTCCTGCACGGTTACTGACGAAAGAATGTTGGCACACAAAATGTGCTAGTTAAAACAGGATGTTACAGGTCGTTACTGTGATTAGCAATTTTTTCTGTAGAAAACTAACGTGAAACTGAGACATAAGGCAGACCGAAAAGAAGATAGAGAGCAGAGAGATTGGAAAGACTGTGTCGTTCGAATGACAACATAAGATAGCTTTATTGGTAAACAGGCGTTTTATGGCGTTAAAACTGACCCCAGAATGTCGTCAAATGTGGTAGGTGTACTCAAGTGTCTCTTATGATCTTGCTCAGCCACAGCAATGAACTTAACTTCTATGAGTCTTGGAGCGTTCTATGAGACAGGACAAACCCTCAATGTTGATGGCAAGGATTACAAGGTTACAATTAGGGGCTCGGTTCCTGCATCCGACGAGAATGGCTGCAGGAGCACGAGTTGCCTTTGCTGGTCATCTGATCTGTTGATATAGGCCTCTTAACTCTTGCTTGTTGATGTCGGTCCACATTTGCTTGTTGATGTTGTTCCATCTTGTCGAATGATCTGGATATCGCGGTATATCCTGATAAGGGATACCACAATGACTTAGTAATTGGTTCTTCCTTCTTGCCCACCTCCGCACCTCAGAAGGACATGCCTGACAAGGGGGGGGCATCACCCCCCCCCCGGGAGTCCCGATTCTTTTTCACACCCAGATCTCACACGGCATCCATGAACTACTCACACTTGACGCATGCGCGGCGAGGAAAAAAAAAGACGATAATATCTGGGTTTTACGAAACACGATGAACAGCGTCCTCTTCCCACCAGAATATCGACTCCTCCCAACCAGGACCGTACGAAGAGAGGGCCGAGGGGGCGACGCGACGGCCCCGGGCGAAGCGCAATAAGGGCGTCTATGCCCTTCCGCCGTTTCCCTCTCAGGACCGCTATTCTCAAGCTCTACGGTTGTTGATGCAGTGATGGTCAGGAGTTCGTGTCCTTGTACTGAACCCTCCTAGCCCCCCCACGTGTATGGTGAGATCCACCAACGGTCGTCTAACGCCTACTTGGAAGGTAGGCATCAACCCGTCGTCAGCCATGCCCATCTCTCTCTGAGCCATAGACTCCAGAAGCATTTCAACTCGCTTGTCTCTGACGCTGGCAGCAGCGTTGAATCACTCGTCACGATGATCCGCCGGCTCACCCGTCCATCCACACGTCTTCTCAGCTACTCTAGAAAATCTGAGAAGTCCCCATTCGCGCGCTTCGGTGAGTGGTAGCAGTATACATGACGCACTACCCCCACACCTCAACACACACAAGTCCGCCTCCAACTCCTGGTCCGATCGTCACCTCTACCCTTCGGCAAATCCAAATCGCGGCATCTCTCTTCTCCTGCATCATCCACTATCCTTTCTCGCTCTTACTAGTGGTAATGGAGACGTTGGGCTCACTCAGCATGCAGGAGTCTACCCGCCGTTCTACCACGTTGTGCTCCAGCCGGCTGTGAGCGTCCATGTTCTACTGGAGTTTACTTGAAGGATGCGTCACGTTGCACCACCCGTGCTGGTCCCACCCGACCCCGCCGCCGATGCCTGCACTTGGCAGCACCGTAGCCAGATCCCCGGCTCCTCCTTGTCTCATGGAGGATCCTGCCGTGCCGCGGCCTCATCTCGTCTCTTTGTGCTTCGGGAACGCCATCGTGTTGGACTGGTGATCATCATCCTCGCCTGTGTAACACCTGCCGCTCTCCAGCGTGCGATATGACCGTCTATTTCGCATCTGTGACGCCTTATCTCAGTGGCCCGTTCCCTGGCAATTGGAGCACCTTGACAGCGCCTCTTCGGCATTCGGATGAGGACTGAGGTGTCTCCTCTGTGCCCGTTGTCTGTAGGCCGTCACCGTTCAGATCCCCTCAATGGCCTGAGCAGGGGCTTCTCTCCCTTACGCGCTGGTCTATAAAAAACGTTCTTCAAAATCTGCTCAAGGGCACGCATTCAAACCAATTTTTGATTGAATTCAAGGACTCTTTCGTTCCGTATAAATATAATTTGAGCAAAACCTAGGAACTAAATACAGCTCCTCACGTGTCTTGGAAGACGTGGGTCACCGTTTAACTATGCCGTTAATACGGGCTCTTGAGTCGACCCCATTTTAGGAAGTTCGGATGGGCGGGATAGACCACCCCATAGCTGACAATCTGGTTTCGCCCACGAGTCCCATATAATGTACATACAAAATAAACTCAGAATTAGTTAACCGCAATCGTTACTGAGTCGCAACTAGATTTTAAACCCTCCAATAAGAGTGCCTAATGTTCGCTCCTCAATCTTATTAATTCCATTGAAAAACAACAATCATTACACTGCAAAATATGGGGAAAACATAAGACTAAAATTTATTTTATGGAGTGACTTTCCACGGCTGCAGGAAGAAAGATTACAAAAACGTGGATAAGTTTGTAGTGAAGCTTTCTTTGAAATACAAATAAAGATAGTTAAAAACATTGGTCATTATAGCCAGAAATATTCGAGGTATAGAAAAGTAGAGTCACTTTCAGCTCAAATGGGTCCTTCACAAAACTTTGAACATCATTAGGTGGACATATTCTTGACTGACAACCCGCGTCTGTGTGCAGGCAGACAGCATCTATCTCTGAGTGCCATACGAACTGCTTGGTATTTACGTCTAGACAAATGAGCTTGAAGAACGGCAGCCTCATCTTTGCTCAGTCTGAAAGAGATAGAGCAAAGAGATCCTTTGATTTGACGACATACAGCACACAAACACAGCAATATCTTAAGTATGCACAACGCAACAACGGCGTAAATAAGTCCTACCAGAACTCGTTGCTTTGTATTTTGAAAGGTTTTCAATAGGACATTAATACTATTTTTTTGTTGACACACTCGTGAAGCCTAAATCTGACACACTTGTGAAGATAAAGGAGAACTCAGGGACGCGATGTCAAAAAAATAAGATCGAACATCTTGCTGTATAACAATGAAGATTGTCGAGAAAAACAAGTGAACTTTAGCTAGTGATACTCCAATTTAGTTACAACTTAACTCGTTTCTTATATTTTTCTCATTGAATGATATCTATGTCTCTAAGAGAGAACCATGCAAATATAATGAGCGAAGCGAGATAAATTACTCGTTCAAGTAATCAGGCCGATGTCCAGACGTTTCAGCTTCACGAAATGAAACGAACTTTCATAATAATCATAGGATAAATTTCATTATTTGCATGAAGACTCATATCTGTGCAATTTAACAAATACTTCGATCTTCACTGTTCTAACGCGTAAGAAATATACGTTACCTTTCCGTAATCTTTACTGGCAGCTCAAAACCTGCCGGGTGTTGTATGGCAGCAACAGCTCCATGAAACCCATCACTTCGTAATGTAACGACAGCTGCCCTGAATATAACCTCAGGTCTAAAATCATTACAAACTTCGTTTACGCTGCGAGGAAGCGTAACACCAGTTGCACCCTGTTTTTCTTCTTTGGATCTGCTACCATTTTTAACTTTGATCCTAGAGCAGATGCTCAGATTAAGCCAATGGCGATGACTGTAAGGACAGGAAGTAGTAGGTATACATGTCTGCGCCTGACAAATTTTGTGTTATTCAAGTAGCACTTACCCGGAATTTGTTTGTTTTAGTGAAACAACATAAAATTACCTTAAATAACAAAAAGAAGCAATATCTCATAACATTCAACAATTATAGAGCGAAGACCTGCTCGGGAATTGAAAGCGTAGGAATAATTTAGTTCCGATTATGAATTTTCAAATTGTCGAACTCATACTGCGGGTCTTAGCCGGGTGAGCAAGGGAAGGAACCGGTCTTAAAGCGATGCTTTCAGATATTTTCTGATTGTGATCCCCCGCTCACCGAAAGGTGCCATGCCTTCGGAGGGACGGTCCCTGATGGACCTACACGCCCGCCTCGTTGACCCTTCTTGTGGCGAGAGCTTAAACTCTGTGATCTGACTACTTACTCTTCCTGGACCCCGGTATAATACCGTCGGGACACATGTTATTATTTGGATGAGTAACCGAACGTACCTGTTAAGTAATTTATGAACAGAGCTATTCCACTGGAGCTGTCGACAGCGAAGAGCCAGCTGACAGAGAAAGCGTTTGCTCAAATTGGTGACTTGAAGAACACCTTGAGATGTGAGGTTTTCCTTGTTCTGGGAGAGCACAAAGTGAACCACATCTTCCTGTACCACGGGATCAAGAACAAACTTCAGACTGTGATATTTGATAATGAAGTTCACAACGGTTTTTCGTTTCATTTGTACGGGGAGAGTGTTCGGAAGTCCTACTAAGGAAAGATGAAATTCATTTGAGAAGAGAAAGGATTCACTATGTCGACCTAAGACAATTGTGTCAGAACCGTCCTCTTTTTTTTTCAGGAAACCGCCATTTTTCTTCCCCCTTTGTTACAATGGGCACAGGCCAAATGAACCAAAAAGGGGACGAATAAGAGTAAGTAAATACTTATATGAATAATAATTGTTCATACAGTAAGCATCGCTGAATAAACAATGAAGAGTAGAAAAATAGGAGTAAATAAGTACCTTTGTAACCGATAATCGATCATACAGCAAACGTATGAAAAAAGTACAACAATCATGTTTTGATATGGGATCAAAATGATAATTGTATATCCAAGACTGAGAGCTACCTCAATCATAAAAAATATATTTAATTTAAGCCAGCACTTACTTCTATTGAATCCATTCATTTTCAAATTTTAATACAGCAAAAAGAGCACAAAACGCAATGTATCAGTTAACCGAAATTAACAACTTAAGTCAAATAATATTATACAAAGATGTAACGCTTCTGAAGCAGGCACACCTCGCTAGATTCACAACCGCCACAAAAAGTGCCCGCGCAAATGATTGTGGTCTATTTACTCACTTCTGCACATTTGCCCCGAGGTTTAAGCAAAATGTCCGCAGATCTGGTACCGTTTCTTCACATGGTGATAGTATTCCCCACATTATACATGTCGGCTCACATTTATTCACGCTCATTATTTTCTTTGAAATTATAATGATTTTTTTTAAATTCTAGTATAACTCAACTTAAGCCGGTAATAAATAAATAAATTAATTGTAGTCCAAAGAAATAACTATATTTGTGTGCGGCTAACTAATGCATAGGGACATGGGTGCAAGTGGCTTTTCAGGTGTACTTTTTTCTCCCAGTGTGGACCAAAAAACCCCATAGGGATCAAGTTTAGGGGGAAGGAAGCGAGTCTTAAAAATTCGGCATACCCCAACAGCCTATGATAACCTAAAATTTATCCGGTTATAGAAAAGACACTCCAAACAATAAAAGTGAATGAAACAAGGAAAACACACCTCAAGCAAGTTTTTCCTTTATTACTGTTCATTCATCCATTGATTTATTACAATGTGCAGGAGGGTAATAGTGATACGAGACTATCAATCGCTTGCAATTCATTCATCAGCTTCCTTCTCCTGTTCCATACGGAGTTCCTGAGCTGTCACCTTGATTTCAATCGGATCGGAGAAAAGTTGGTGCGTCGCTCGATTTTCAGAGGGACTTGATGATCTGAGAGCCCCAGTCGAGGTTCCCATGAGGATGCTGCCTAAAGTGAGGAGGATAAACAACGACTCAATTGGAACAGTTTGGCTGGAACAGGAGTCTTGACACTTAATAAATATATTGGCGAGTAGATCAGCTAAGTTGTTGAGGAACAGAGTCCTCAGGGAGTTAGAAAGGCTGTTCGAAAACATGGTAGACCCTTCATCTGGAACAATATCCGCCGTCTGAGACAGGAATGCCCCAGTCCCATCATCAAGAGGGTCGAAAATGGTAGTGAGGTTTGCAGTGACGAGTAGGTAGCGGACTGTTTTATTAACTTATTCGTAGAGGCACCAGATGGAGACCTCCCGTCCGAGCCTAAACACTGAACTTGAGAATCCCTTTCTTCCAAAGAGGTAGGTACCTTAAGAATAACTTCACTTTCAAGGAGGTCTCTTCTTTTATGATCCTCGAAAAATCCTTCATGTGGAGGTAGACGGAATCCTTCCTTGTGTTCTGATAAGAGGAGGAATCGAGCTCGGTGAACCAGTAACGTACCTGATAAATTCGTCTATTCGATCTTCCAGCTGCCCGGAGACTCTTAAGTAAGCCAGGTGGTGAACTTAGTCAGAAAAAAAATATATATTTATATAGAAACCCACCGCTGTACCATTGTTCTGCCCGTGCTCAATAAGGTGTTCAAAACGGCCATGATCTCAGATTCTTCCTCACTCGAAGGGTAAGTCTCTACTGAGGGAGTCTTCGCTCGAATTCATCAAGGGAAGAAATGCTGCTCGAGCAAGCACCCGAACAGTTAAGTAGCTAACTCAGGAAGATTTGGCTTGGATCACCGCCAAAAACATGAGAGCTCTTCGTTGACTTCTCTAGAGCTTTCCACTCTGTCCGCCATGACCTCTTGATACAAAAACTTTAGATTCTGCTTTCAGGTCGGATCCTTCGGTTCCCCTATCTCTGAGACCGCAAACAAATGAAGAGTGCATCAGGATACGACTCACCTCCCCGTAATATGAGCATTGGCCTACCATAGGACTCCGTTTTGGTCTCTCACGCTTCGTGACTGCGATTGATGAAGTGGCTCCGGCCATGCTAGGCACAAGTACCACGTTTGCGGATGACGCTACAGTTGGGTATTCACGCCCTGCCCTGACCATATTTCACACGGAAACTAACCATGATATCAATACCCTTACGGTTCTATTAAAATATACATAAACATTCAAGACTATATCTATACCCTACCATTCAACTCAGTTTCTGGCGTTCAGCCTCCAATCTGTGCTTCTGTTGTGGGATCCCCGGTCTTGGAGGTGTGGCAGTCTCCCTTGTTGGGTGCTGTTCTTGATGGTAATCCAACGGTTATCCTCACATCGCCAGGCTCAGTGACAAATTCGGGGTGGATTTCGACTACAAACTCTCCACCAAAAACATGGAGAACAGCGCTGGACACCACGTGGATGCCGGGCCATATCACCATGGTGATGAGAGAGGAGAAGATCGGATGAACGGCATCAAGGAGAGGAAGTCCCCTGTGGTCCGACGGGGGACAGAAGGGACACGGATGCCCTAGAGGCGTGTCGTATTTGTAAAGTTGTTAAATAAATAAAGTTGCTTCCGCAACTTACTGTGTAAGACAACTAGGCAATTTTATCGGCTCTCAATATTCCAACCCCCTACAACTCGTATGGCTTCCCCGTCTAAATAATGCATGTTTATACTGGGGATCAGCATCGAATGCGTTACTGTCGCGTCTTCAGATGGCTCAAAACTGTCGTCTACGTCGATTCAACGGATCAGCCAGGGAAGAACGACCCTCAAGAGAACTTTTCAATACAAAAGTCCTGGTTGTCTATCCTTAATGTTTTTTTATCTAGAATGGATTAAGCACTTAGGGACGTCCTTGTGGTATATCGCTAGAGAGACAGTGGACAGTTCCACCAATTAAAATCTTCTTAAAATTCCTGCACACAGAAAGGAGTTGACGGTACGAGCCAACTCTATTAGAGTTGCCTCAAACTGGAAAGCTCTCCCAAGCGACCTGCGCTTCATTGCCTCCAAACAGAAATTCAAGATTCTCTTAATGCTAACATTCAGTTTCGCACATCCGCTCTATTTAAACTATTTTTCAAGACATGTTTGAATCATCAACTATGCACTTTTCCTAGATGCGCTTCACATATCTAACTGAAAACACATATTACCATCTGTAATTATTTTATTAACCAGGTCTAATATTTTATACACTATATATCCTCATGATTTGATAACTTATTAAACAGTCATCATCTTCATATGTACTTCATCTTATAAAGCTTTCTGTCGATTTATCTAAGGTAATTAACTAGATCAATAAGCAGCTGGGTGTGATCAAAAACCTTAGATCCCAACTGCTTCGGTTGCAGTATTAAATTTATTATTATTTATTTATTCAGTCAGTTCACTCTTCCAAGCTCTCAATGTTTATTTTGAACTTCAAGGACAAGTATGTTATAATTCATTTCGGTCAAATACTAACTACATCGTAAAAAAATTACTATTTCCAAACTAACCCGTATCTCGGCATTTCTTTCAAATAATCGCTGTTGTACCTATTGTTGTTTTATTTCTGCTATATATAGAATATACGAAAATAGGCTAAGCTCTGTCATTTGAATAGTCAGTGAGGGTGCGTGTATAATCAAGTTACTGAATAAAGTTGCTAAAATCACTTTTAAGTTGAATCTTCGGTTGTTTAGGAATAACTGTGGGCTTCGATACAATGGAGCTTTTGGCTGCAATGGCATCCTGAGCTTGTTGCGACTTGATCAGATTCTCCAGCTGCATTTTAAGAGCTGGGCTGTCACTTAGGATGGTCTTGAGGTCGGCACTGAAAGGAGAAAGCCTCTGGGTGAGAATATCTATAACTGACTGGGTAGTCAATGTCTTTCTCACTGCCAGACTGAGGACGATGGTAACTAGAATTTTGAGGATAGGCAACCGATGCTGCTCAGGGGTGATATCCAGGACACTCTGAAGACAGCACACGCATTCCACTGCCAAGACGGCGTCCTGCGTCTCCAAGAGAATGGCGTACACCTTTTCTGACCAGCGGATCACAAACTCGACCTTGTGTGTGCCATGGACGAAAATATTTCTGGCGCAACTAACCGCAGTTTTTACGACAACTCCCTGATCAGACTCCAGAGCCCTTTCATAGAAGTCAACCACCTTTTCTGTAATACTTCTGAGGTTCGCGACCTGAGCTGGTGCGGTACAGACGAAGATTGCCACCGCAAGCAATACAGAGGACGCTTTGGTGACATTCTTGAATATATCATCATCACTACAGGCAAGTAGAATCTTGTGGAGAGCCGAACTTAGTATAGTCACGTACTGCTCGTGAATTTGTACTTCTTCAAACA
>JAQFXQ010000232.1:0-10444 GCA_034693645.1 Pergamasus crassipes | reverse complement strand
CCCCTTCACGGACGGTTAGGTATCTAGGCGTCCACTTACACAGTGGTCTAGGATTTGGCCATCATGTTAAGGTAGTGACAGCGAAGGCACAACGGGTCTCAGCTTCATTGGCACGCCTTCTCCCTTAGACAGGTATTCCAAGGGACCGTAAAAGGAGGATTTCCACGGTGAAGGAGGAAAATATTGCTCCCTAGACATGCCCTGTCTGGTGTAGTGACCTCACCAAGGCATACATCCGGAACTTACTTGTTAGCACTCAGAGGACGGGATGTCTTGCAGCTGCAAGACTGAGTAGAACTACGTCATCCTCCGCGTCAATGGTGCTGGCTCACCAGCTACCCTGGCCGTACAAGGCGGCTGCCAGGGCTGCTCAGGCTGCATATTTGGATGCACAGCTGACGTCGGATGATGAAGCTACTCAGGTCTCTCCACTAGAGACTGAGTGGCAGTCATGGATTCAGGAATGGCAACGGATCGGGCAAGCTGACCCGGGGTACTGGACGCGGTCTTTGATACCGGACCCTCTAATAAGGAGGACCCGGCATGATAGACACCCCCTCGCGCACATTTGAGAAATGCTGAGCCTTTGCCCCTGAGAGATCTGAACTGCGTGCTAACCTTCTAAGGCTGAGTGTTCCCGTTCCGAGAATAATTGACTGCCCCACTATGGTGAGTCTGCTCATGTCTCATCGACAGTCCAGGACCCCAATTAAAAGATTTGTGAACATGGTCATTGGGATTAAGGACACCTTCAGGAACCAACCGGCCTAATCATTCCTTTCAACACATAAGGCAGATAGAAATTCAACTAATACTCCATTCTTCGGTATTATTGCCTTTCATATCCTGCATTGCCATTAATACTATCATTTAGAAAGTGCCTTACCGGGCAAACACAGATATGTAAAGTAGGGATTTAACGTATAAGTCCATGACTTTTTCTAACTACCACCCCCCGACAAGGGGTTCTCTGAGGATGTATAGGGTTTAGTGGGTAGCACTGACGAAGTGAGTCCCACACTACAGGAGGAGTTTCGACCAATGATTGGTTGATTTGTTAAGATCTTGGTTGTACCACCCTTTTATAACAGGGGCGCCCTAGCGCAGGCCATCCTACCCCTTGCGTGTGTAAAGCATTCCCTGAACCTCTTGCAAAAAATGTGCCTGCGGAGAGAGCCATTTTTGGTCTCATATCGAACCGGGGTTCTAACAACCTATGTAGCCCTTGGTCTAACAGTTACATAAAAGATTCTAAGCCACCCTCATTCTTAGTCGGACCAGGAGCGTTTCTATCGATGTTCCGCATCCTTGCATATATTATTTATAACACATGTGAGTATCACATTACGTACATCATAAATTGAAAGGTACCATATAAATAATGAACATATATTGCTTGAGATTGTCATCAATGATGTTTCCTCTTACCGCTAACAACACCGAAAAGGACATATTTTCAAACCTTCGACTCATTAGTGATTTCTAATCAACGCCTGGATAATTTGCATACTCTCCCATTGGCAGACATTTTATCAATCAAAATGAGGGTGTACACAAGGTGGGTAATTACAAACATACAAAGTTTTTTTTATATACTGATTGTTTATTGACACTCATTTTATACATTATTTTCACCCCGTGATGGTCAGGAAATCAGAGAATTGCGGGGCAAATATGAAATGACCCTAGTCCGAGTAGCCGGCTAGTACAGTACGAGTATATATGTACAAACTAAGTTTATTTTTACATTTTTGTACTCTTCCACTAACTCGTCAGGCGATAAAATCTGCGAGTGTTTGATGTCAGACATTCTAATTCGATTCATCAAAAGCAAAAGAACAACTATTTACAGTAGTTCATGTTGTGTATCCTTGTATATTGACAGTAAGATGTAGTTCCAAATACAACCATCAATATTCATTAGCGATCCAAGAACATATCGGCTTATTTTTATTTAGTTAACAAAGTTTTCAACTTATGCAGTCATGGGTAATTGGGTTCCTCAGCCGTGTGCATCTTTCATTGATTCAACCGCTATCCGTTCCTTACTGTTTGATCATCCTGCTCTTTGTCCGCCGTTTCATCAGTATTTCTCCCACCAGTCATTGATTCTTTCATGCCTATGGTTGGCTCCATTTGTTGCCATGTGATTTGCGGACGGATGATTCATATATGTATATGTATTTTCTTATATGTATTTAGATATATAGGTATTTATATATTTTTTTTTCTATTCTATTCCATGCTTATATTGATAAAGTATCATAGTAGTTTATAGAAGAAGACTGGATATAGACAGAGGTCACGAACGAAATCTTCTGTCGGACAACCCAAGCTGCCGAGGGTCTCGAACGCCAGCGGAATAAACCCATACGCCTGTGGCAGGTGGGCATACTTTTGCGTCTTCCTTCCCTCCGCGACGTTCGCGGCCGATTATGACGTGCTGCGAGTTTCTTTAATGTATGAAGGCGCTAGCGTGTTCACAACGGTAACATTCCATGCTGCGTCAACGAGCCAATCCACAGGTTACCAGAGTGACACTATTGGGCCGTAGTTGATTGTTAAAAAGACCGATGGGTTCCCTCCTGGAAGGGACATGTGCCGAGCAAAGTGCCCTTCTCCCTTCTTTGTTCTCCGGGATCCTTCCCTGACAACGCCTGCAGCGCAGCCCGTAAGTGCCCGTGGCATCAACTTGGGACCAGCATTTTGAGCACATGTGCCAGCGTCATGGGGGATTTCCTGGTCGCAGGTAAATTGCGATCATGAAGGTGCCATCGTCTAACAGCGTCCCCACTTGAGGGATGGGAGGAGTCTCAAGCCATTGGCTGAAACCGATTGGGCAGCACCCAGTGCTGCCTTCTCCTCATCGGTGATGGCGGTGTCCACGAGGTCGAGGCTCCCAACTGACATCATCCAAATGTCGTTGTTTGGCAACCTCCTCATATTCAATGGAGGGATTCTGCTTCTTGAATTCCTCAATGGTCCTGATTCCAGTCAGTTGGAAGACAGAGCGAGGCTCGTCCGGAAGGAGAGCAAGGGCCAAACCCGATGATGATTTTAGAGAAGATGTGAAGGCGGAACGCGCGATGTCACTGGCTCTCTTGATACCCGCTCCACCTCCCCTTTTGGACAGCGTGGCCTTCTCAGAGGTTCTTTTACATAGGCTGACCTTGAGGATTTGTTGAAGAGTGTCATGAAGGCGAATATCGAATTCACTCAGTAAATTCGTGAAGCGGGTGGTAGGCGACGTTTGGAAAAGGTAAGTGATACGCGGGCATACAACAACGGCATCGGAAGAAAAATCGCCTGTTGTGTGCATCGTTTCAGCACAGGAAGCGTCAAGGGAGTTCATCTTGCATCTCAAAATCCTCTGCACGGACGAATCATTCAACGGAGATCCCAGCCGTTCGAAGCGGTCGGCATGGATTTCCTGCACACTGGGCAGCGCGCTTTGAACCATCGGCAAAGCGTTCTCCTGTTGTGCGGGCTCCCCACCACAAACGAAGACCTCACATTGATTGGCGTTCAAGGACATGCCACTTAATTGTCTGAATTCGCAGACTCTAGAAATGTCTGCCAACACTTCATCAAGGGAGCCCACTGCAATCCCGTCATCCAGATACCAGGCTGACAACTCACTCTCTAAAGTATCGACCAAGGGCTTTAAAGACAGGCTGAAGATCGCCGGGCCGGTCTGGGCTGTAGTTTTGATGATAATGCCGAACTGCACCTCCGCAAGATTATCTTCGTTGTGAGGCGCCTAAGGGTTAGACCGCACGCAATTGGTCGAATTCCTTCAGACATCTTTCCGTTTATAGATTTTTATTGTAAAAAAAATATTAAGAAGTGATGGGCTTACAAATTCAGCCATTAAACTGAATTTGTGTTCCAAATTTTATTTTAGTACTCACCCAAGAATTTTTGCTCAATTTTCCTTAGAACTCAATAACATTATAACAGTACATGTTGATGTCTATGAGATAAAATGGGAAACAGAACTTATATTAAAATTAGGTATAGTGCCGACTCAGCCCTGGCATACTTGGCCAGGGAACTCCTACCATTGCCCCTAGTTCCTTTCAACGACCATTTCAGCGTTAAACTTCGATATGAGGAGTCAAACTAGTTCTCAGGTAGTTCAGTAGACATCCTCGAGGATTCTCTCCTTTGTTAAAGTGCGAGTTCTGCAAACGTACAATGTCGTCCTACGCAATCTGCGGTTCACTGCGCTCAACTTTCATAGGTGAGCTCATCAGCAGTATGATCATCGCTTGCACTGACACCTCGTTTGTGTGATGAGTAGATGACAGTGGCTTGAACCTTGTGACATGACGTCATATAAACCCATACACGTGACGGTCACGTTCGCCACGTTTGGTAAGCAGGGTGCGTACACGAAGAAGTTAGTTACCCCATAAACTGGGTCGCTGGGTGACATCGGGTTCTAATATCCCGGAACTAGGAGTCTGCTCGGCCGAAGACTCTTTAATGTGTTACCAAGAGGGATTTCTGGCACGTCCCCGACGTGCCTTCTAGTGTGAGATTGTGGGATGCCCTCGCTGCATCATGGACTTCTTCCACTTACTGATGCGTTCATACGGATGATAGTGTTGATGAAATGCGTGGTTTTGAGTATCTCATTAGTGTGGACATGGCGCATGGCTATTTACAAATACCAACGGCGAAGGCGCGGGAGAAGACACATTCAGTATAGTTGAGTGTCATAGTGCGCTTGTAAAACTGAAGTTAAAATTATCCAGTGGACCGGTGTCATTTGTCTGCAACTCGAACAAGGAGACAGTGCATTATAAGTTTACCCGTGCTTGCCGTCATGATTTTTCAATATGACTCTGTTATGCCGAATCTGGTATACTGTGCGTCACGATCGTTGAGTGCATGTAAAAGAACTATCGTTATTCTAAGCTGGGGATGCTGGCCGTGGTATTTGCTCTTGAGAGATTCAGATGATGTATGATTGGCGTGAGATTTTCTTTGGTGACGAATTGCTAAGCTGTAAGACATAAAATGACAGCGAAGAGCCTTCGGTGGCAAGAGGCTGGCCCAGTGGCAAGAGGCTGGCCAGGTGGCAAGAGGTGATTGCTGAACTTGATTTTGACATTCTGCATCGGGCGGGAGCACAAATAGTGCATGTCGTTGCCTGCAGCAGAGCGCCGGTGCAGTTTCTCTATGGGGACAAGTCTTCGAGTTTTCAACTTCCCGTGTCTGAGACAGTCACCCACATTATGTTTTCGAATATCACCAATGAGGCGCAAACTACAGGGCTGCAGCTTCAAAATGAACAAACCAGAAATTTTGCTGATATTTTGAAGAAAAGTTCTCCGTCCCCTAAGCAGTCTTCAAAGGTTCAGGGATTTGAACTGAGTGTTGTACTGGTTGTTTAGAGGTAAGAACAGTGAAGGTGTGTGTAAATTCATAAGGTGTTCCGCTGTTCCGTGCCGGATTCGACATACTATTGCAGTGAAATTCCATCACAATGACGTACATTTTTGTGTGGATGAGACTGTGAGGTTGGTTTAGCGGTTTTATTGGTTTCACGGAATGCGTAGGTATCTGCGAAGACACATTTAAAGTACTATTGATAGATACAAAGAATGGTCCGTGCGGTAGAACACAACCTGGGGATTTGAATGCAATAGCACCCGGCTAGGAACCATTGGAGGTGGTGCGTATGTACTTTCTAGGACCATTAGTGAAAAGCTCTCGTGGAAGCGAACACATTTGTGTGCTAGTGGATAATTTGTCAAAATTTGTAGTTAAGAGGCCGTTTCCATCTGCCTAACCCAAAAGGGCGGTACAAATTCTGAATCATGTGGGACTTTTTTTTAAAGAAAGCCGGTAAAGGTGATAGCTGATCGTGGAACAGCATCACCGGCAGATTATGCGAGGAATTTTGTCAAGAGTATGCGGAGAACCTTTTTGACATCGACCCGGCGTCCCATGGTGAATGGACTGCTGGAGCACCTGAACCGCGTAACTCTCAAGGTCGTCGGATGACTAACTTGCCCAAGCGATCATCAGGATTGGTGCAAGGTTATGGGACGGGCTCAGGCTTTAATCGGCAACGCGCCAAACGCTTCAACCGAGAAAAGTTCATTCGAGCTACTGCACGGCTAAACTTTGGACAAAGTTCGGGTTTCATTGAGCGTTTAATTGATGACAACCACAAGAACGTTTGGTCTGATGCCAATGGATTGCGCACAGATGCACGCGAGCGGATTCTTCGGACTCGAAAAGTGATTAACAGGGAGCTACAGCAGGAACAGATGCCCTTCAAAATACTGGGAGATCTACAAAGTTGTAGCCCAAGTTCAGTGGCTCATTCCGCAATGGATGTAGTGTCGCTGTCGTTGTAGACAAAGACTGACCAAGAGAAGAGTGATTGATCCATCTATAGCGCCAACCAAGTCAATTCATTCTCATTATGAACTAGAAATGACCAACAAATGTGCTTCTCGAATTCACTTATCATCTCTGACTTTTCTAGTAGCGAGGGTGTGCTTCGACCTCGTCCGCCCGGTTATGGTCAACGACTTTCCTCGAAAAATTCAAAAAAGAAGTGCGTTTCTGCCTCAACTCGTTGTGAAAGCATCGTCGAGAGAAAATTGCAATTCCTTTTGCTATTTTGTGAGAATACGTATTGCCTGAGATTAACTATTGTGTGAGACTAAACATTGTGTGAGACAAACTATTTGGTGTTATTAACTACTCGGTGTAAAATCGTGCTATACTTGTGTTCGGACGTACATCTAGTATTATTATCCTTGACGGTAAGCTATAAAATCTAAGTTTTAACTATGCCCTGATTCAGCATGTAATTCATGACTTCGAGTTATGTTATACAAGGTTTTCATCTTCTTATCATCTTGAGGGCGTTGCTAGTGATTGAAGGATTATCTTTGAGTCTCCAGGTCCACACTTAACTCTTCTAAGAAATATATTTTCGAATGCTGCGGGACTTAAACCCAGCTACTAACTATGCACATATGTCACTTACTTATTCATACTTGACTCCAGATTCTCTATCATCGAAATTGACAACTTCCACCTGGTCCTTAGTCTCAGCTCTTAAAAAGTTGACTTCACTTTTGCTATTGCGATATTATGTTATTTTCATGGCTAACATTTCGGCAATGTACAACGATCGGTAGTTGCAATAACAAACCCTGCTTGGCGTTGAAAGATACAGTAAATGAAGTTGTTATACAAATAATGAGTCTGTATCTTAGCTGTTGGGCTTTTACTTCTCTTGAATTGATAAACACCATTTGGATGACGCATTTGTTTCAAGCAGTGGATCCTAGCACTCCCATCGATTTGAAAATATAGATTTTAGTACATAATCGCTTTCTCATTCTCACGGTTCGATAAATGGCTTTAGCTAGTGGTTGTTTATGAAACGTATTGAGGTAAAAACCGAGCAGAGGTGTTTTTGTGAAAAAAATAATTAGCTAAATAAAAATGAAAATCATCAAGCTCAGTGACAACGAACTCTTATTTTCTTCACAAACAGACAGTCTGCTACTCATTCCCGGAACCCATTTTGTTGCGTCAAAATTCTAGTTGATAGGTTTGAGTCTTTCAGTTGCCAGCATATGCGGCTTCAGAGTTTGGAGGGGCTAAGAGATTGTCTGAAACAGGCAAGTTTTCCAATCACTCTTATACATCGTCGGGGTCGCATCATGCATGGAAGAATGAACAAGGAAAAAAAAACTACGCCAGTAGCTACAAAACTTCCGGTTGTCCCGTATGCTCACGGAATCAGCTACCTCTTGAAGAGAGAGGCGAGAAGGTTTGGAGTTGATGTCGCATTCAACTGTTCAACTTAACTAGGAAGTCTACCTCATTCTGTGAACAATGTGGCTGAAGGGTGTGGAGGTCATGAAATTTTTCGGGCATGAAAAACGTTAACGGTGTATAGAATGCCTCTGTATGTGGAAAGGTGTACATTAGCCAGATCAGTGAATACATAAATGCTTGAATTAAGCAGCATTGGAGATCCCTCCAAAGTATGGAGAAAAGTATAGGTATTCCTCGGGATTCGCACTGCGAGGAGAGTAACTGCACTCCGCGGTTCTCAAACACAAAACCTTTTGCGAAATAGAAAGAAGAAGTGTCGAAAGTGTTAGTTAAAACTTACCTGATTGAAAAACATCCGTCGGTCTGTCATAAGTCTATCCATCCGACGGAAGAGACGTCGAAAAGCTCAGCCCATTAAATTTGAATTTTGGCGCTAAAGCGGTGTTCCGGACGGCAGTGTCAGACCGTATATTAGTGAATAAATTTAGACTTCGTTGTCATTCTTAGCTTCAGTATCTTCATTTTCATTTAGTTAACCCATTTGTTTCCTTCGAACACACTTTTGTTCTGTTCATATCTCCATATGTCACAAGGTTCATTTGATAAGAAGGCTTACCAACCACTAGTGGATCTTCTGCTAACTTTGAAATACATTGCTCTGACATGAACATTTTTTTGTTAACAGATGGCAACCAACTGTTTTGATATCGTCCCTTTGGTATTATCGGCCAAGAAGAACAATCTGAGCCAGAAGGCAAATTTTGTTAAACTTGCTTTGGACGCATATGTTGCATCCCTTCAAGAGCAAGTGGACGTTATTCATAATGCCTGCACTCGTCCATCATCCACCATAACAAAGGTTTGTTGATGCAAAGTTGTTGCCAGGATCTTTATATTCTGGATTTTTTTGTTTTGTTTATTAATGTTTTATTGACTTTTCTAGGTGGATCAACTCCTCAAGGGTCCAGAGGAGATCCTGGATGGTTTGTTTAAGGAACTCTTATCCATATCTGAGTCCAATGCGCCATCAAGAAATGCAAGTTTATTCTACTTCTCCTAACAAATGATAAAACATGATATAAAGCAACAAGAGAGGAGGATTGATAAGAGTTCATACTTTTATTGACACATGTATTCCACATGTGTAGTCATTACTATTTGGTAGCATTTACGTAACTCAAGTTATATGATGTGTCACACTTTTTTTCATTCAAATCTAATGGAGGTTTGTTTTGTATCTCATCAGGAGGATGTTGAGTCTGAGGCTGAAGAACGAATGAGTTCTGGCTCTGCCCACGTTGAGGCAATTTCATCAGGAGATGGGGCCAAGGATAGAAGACCTGCGGTTGAGGTCATTCCCAATGCCACCATCTCAGAGCCAATGAATGATTCGACCTTTGATCAGTCTGAGGTATGTTGCATTGTGTTCCCACAATGAAGCAAGAATTAACTGTCTATATTTAGTTTTAATTACTGACGAATCATCATGGTGTTAGAGCGGTTGGTATTCTAGAATCATTCAATAAGAGAAGACACGACCCTGTAATCAGAATTGAATATATGATGAGAATGAATTCGTTTAGTAGCTGTGGTTAGGAAAGTTTTGGATTAACTCAGAGAGCATGTATATAGAATGGCAATTTGTGGCGTTTGCCTATAAGAAGAAGTAGGTTAAAAACTTTCGATAAGTTTGCTTGAGTTGTTTTTACCGGTAAATTTCGTGAAAAAATTCATAAACCTTCTCTGGTTCGCGCAAATGCTAGTCACAAAAGATAAACTGTAGCTTCCCCAGAAGTACAATGAGTGAACATTTAGGGTTCAAGTTACAGAGTCGGCTTTAAAGTTCAAGCTGTTAGTTGCCTTAGTTTGTCTGTTTCAATGAATATATTTTACAAAGGCATGTTGTAACCTCATAAACCGTGATTCAAGCTACAGAGCCGGCTTGTCACTAGTTGCCCTAGTTTATCGGTTTCAATTATATAAACATTATTCACAATGGTGCACTGAAATCTCAGCAACCATGATTCGAGCTACAGAGCTGACCAGCGTTGGTTGCTCAAGTTTAGCGGTTTCAATTATATAAATATTAGTTACAATGGTGCACTGAAATCTCAGCAGCCATGATTCAAGCTACAGAGCTGACCTGCCGTTGGTTGCCCAAGTTTATCGGTTTCAATTATATAAATATTATTTACAACGGTGCACTGAAATCTCGGAAATCATGATTCATACTGCAGAGCTGACTTGCCACTGGTTGCACAAGCATATTGGTTTCAATCATATAAATATATTTTACAATGTTGCACTGAAATCTTGGAAATCATGATTCAAGCTACAGAGCTGACCTGCCACTGGTTGCACAAGTATATTGATTTCAATCATAAAAATAATTTTTACAATGGTGCACTGAAATCTCGGAAATCATGATTCAAGCTACAGAGCTGACCTGAATTGGGTTGCCCAAGTTGATCGGTTTCAATTATATAAATACTATTTACAATGGTGCACTGAAATCTCGGAAATCATGATTCAAGCTACAGAGCTGACCTGCCACTGGTTGCACAAGTATATTGGTTTCATTCATATAAATATCCTTTACAATGCTGCACTGAAATCTCGGAAATCA
>JAQFXQ010000231.1:0-10450 GCA_034693645.1 Pergamasus crassipes | reverse complement strand
ATTGAGCTCATTATTGTTTTAATTAATTTTTAGTTTCCACAATAAGTTACTTCATATCGTTTACTTTGGGTTTAACTACTAAGTTTTACAAAATGAGTGTGATTTATATATTAAGAACACCTTCATTGAGTCATCAGGGAGGGTATATACGACAATAAAATCATTGATCATGTAGCCCGATCTTCTCTAGTGACTCTCCATGCAAATCAGTTATTTACATTTTCTTTTCGGGCAATTGCTTTTGGTTCATATGACACTTGACTCCGAGTACTACGTTCAGCTCTGTGAAAAAAATACCTCAGAGACTCTATCACTAGCTAAAATACTAATAAAAGGTCCACACTCGTTGTGTTTCAAAACTTCCATGATATCGGTATACTCAGTATCAGTTCGGTTCGTAGAGCATCTCCAGACAACTTTCTTTAGGAAACGTCTTTGTACTGTTTCGATAAGAGCTTTGTTCTTTTGTAGATTTGGCTACCACACAGGAGAAGCCTAGGTTAAATCGGAAGAACATAGCACGTGGATAGTTTTGTATACATGTCAGTGTTAGGAGCTATGAACGATCTTATAATCTACTTGGTCTTCCTTGGCGCTTTATCTACAATTTCCCTTACGTGCTCCGAGTATTTCATGACAGGTGCGGGTGAAACTCCCAAATCCTTGATTAGTGGAGCTGTTAAACTTTACTGATCGTCCAGCGTGTATACATAGTCATTACTTCGAGTTCCAAGATGCATTACCATACATTTTCCAACAGATGATTTTAGATCCAATCGTTCTGTTCATGTATAAGAAAGTTCCAGTGCACTTTGGAGGTCTTGTTTATCTCGTATGTTACTAACTCTAATAAGTAAGTGAAACATCGAACGGGTGCTCGAACGGGTGCCCGTTCGATGTTTCACTTATTCATATATTTGGTGCATTAACGCATGTTCGGTGAGTTCTTTTTCAATTGATTTTGTAATTCATCGTAATTTGTTGTTTTTTGAAGTTATCTTTCGGAACTGATGATGCTCTTTAGCTGAAACATATATGTATTCCGATAAATTGGATAATTCGAAGCTATTTATCAATTTGACTTTTAAATTCAAAATTTGTACCGTCTTGCCTTAAGCAGCGGTCTTCTGCTTCACTCTTGTTGTTTGTGGATATCACAGACTCCATAAGTTCAGATGCCAAGCTGGCTAACCAGCGACACCGGACCAGACACCGGACGTTTATTTTTAAGATCATTTTTGACATTTTTCTTGAGTATAGGTGCTACAATGGCACATTTAAAAAATTCTGGAACTTATCCGTCCTGAAACGACCGTTCAAACATAAGCAACAGTGGCATACAAATCTCGTAGTCACGGCGCTCAGAAAAGCAAGCGGGGTAAGCGGGGATATCAACTGGTGTTGTGTTAGCTTTGCTTGCCAATTTCTTCAAATGCATATACAAATTTTCAGCACTGAGGTCAAAAAAAAATACACTTTGAATTTCTACGTTTATTGGCATCTCAGGTGCTGAATTGTTATTTCTTTGTACAAGTTCTTCTGGTTTGGGATATGTCTCGCAAAAAGTATTTTTTTAAATTGCGGCTTTCTCTTTATCATCTGTGGCCGTTTAATCGCAGACAACGAATCCTTGACTTTCTTTTTGAAACGTCTTTATGTACAGAATTAGGAGCTTTAGAAGCAGCAACACGATCAACATATGTTTATTTTTTCTCTCATAGAAGTGCATCCCTCGGGCACAAAGTATTATTGCTCATGTTTTAACGGTCGTTTTAGGACGGACAAGTTCCCGAATTTTTCAAATGTGCCATTGTAGCACCTATACATAAGAAAAATGACAGAAATGATCTTAAAAATAAACGTCAGGTGTCTCTAACCAGCTTGGAATGTGAACTGTATAAAAACACTGCAATCCCTTATTGTATCAGAACATTTTATTAACACCAGTCATTTGGTCATACAAGGTTGCAGGAAAGATATAGAAGAAGGTAATATTAAGAATAGATAGTTCAAAGAATTTGAAAATTTGAAAATTCAATAAATAAGTAACGTGTCTTCTGTCTTGTCTCTTGGATGATGGAGATTGGAGTCCTATTGAGCCAGTTGAGTGATGGAAGGACACATGCCGCAAGTACCTGCATGGTAGGCCTGACAGGGTTGGTGACAGAAGGAACAGATGCAGGAGTCCCTTATTGTGCTCAGCCGCTAAACGGGACACTCAGACCTAGCGGCATTCCCATGTACATTTTTCCACTGCATATATAAGTTTAACATTCAGATTATGTTAGTTTTTTCCTCATTCAAGTGCATGCTTCGCGTTAGAAGTTTAATTCTGCATAGGACCATTGCCATCCCTCACAGTGCTTACCCGCTAAACGGAACACGTAGAACTAGCGGCATTCTAATGTCCATTTAGTTATTGTAACCCTTTTCATTCGGAGTAAAACAGCTTAGTCTGTTTTGGGCAGGATGATACATCATAAATACTAAATTATCTACGGGAAATGAGCACTGAACGTTTTATTATCAGCACTACCTAACAAAAAAAAACTAGCTATGATAAGACGAAGCATTTGATAGCTCGGAGGTGGCCATGCTAGGATGTGGTTGTTTTCGCCGAGGCTCTAATTCTGCTACGTGTTTCAACAGACAAGTGTGTTTACTCTTTTCAGGAGGAATCACACATGCCACAGTGTACGTAATGAAATGTTGAAATATCAAGCATTTGTTGCTGACTCCTAGAACAGCCCCGTTGTCCAAAACCTATTAGACAGATTATGGTTGCAAACTCAGTAATAGTCGGACGTAAACTGCATGCGTCCAAGCCAAACTTATTGCCATGGAGTGTGAAATTAAGAAAATATACTTTTGAGAAATGCCGTTGACTGCAGTAGGTAATACACCGGTAACCTCACTACAACATGGAACGATACATGAGTTAACTGAGGCGCAAATTGGAAAAACTAACATCATCTACACATTCAGTGGATAATCAGGTATTTCGTCCGAAAAATCCCATCAGTACTGACAGTACCAGCATGATATGGGAGCACATCGTATCCGGGGCTTAATTATCGAAGCAAATCGCATGCACACTGGCGCACTTCGACGCAAGAGAGATCGTGTTAACCAGATGACACAAGATGTCGCAAAGTATATTGATACATTATCACATTGACGACATTGTATAAGATTTATAAAGGTCGGCCGCGACCCCTCATTGTACGGGCTGCGTTTCACTCATATTGAGTATATTTTATTATAACAGATGTCACTATCCTCACAAGTCCAGATATAGGTTTTTCGAGTCTTTCCCTACATCACCAGGCAGGTGCTGGGATGGAAGTGACTGGCCCCGCAACACAGGCCTTGATATAATCACGCAATGAAAAAAAATCTTATGACACACTGATGTGTCTCTCTGCCCCCCTTGGACCACAGGGTACCTCCTTCCCTGATGCCATCTCCAATCTTCTGCTCCTCTCCTCAAATCATGTTCTTCTCCTTGTATTTTTTCAAATAATGTCGGCTGCCGTGATTTGACACTTGACTTATTTTAGTCATCAACATCATCAAAACTTATTGTGTGCAAAATTCAATATATTTTATAGGGTATGCTATATCGGTATACTTCTGATGAGCCCATGCATCAAAGTCGTAGATAGACACATCAATTTCCATCTGGATGATATGATAGGGAAAGAGGTGAATCCGACAATGTCAAGGTTATTCTGATACATATGTAGAACCTAAGGTGTTCCTGCTTAAATAACTATTACGGTTAATGTTCATAGTTGTGTATATTGTTGGTCGTGAATGTCTAATGTAGAGAAATATTGGTGTTGTAACTAAATTGTTTGGCTAGTTGTAAGCTTCAAATGTTATCCGCGTGATCACGCGGTCGAAATGAATGGAATTCCACGAATGATGTTCCAATAACTGAATGAAAAAAAGACTTATTGAGGATATGTCTGGTTTTACAGACAAACGTGAGACAAGCAGATACACCGTAAGCTTCGTTCAATATTGTTTTCCTGGTTGACTCGCCTGTGTCGAAACTAGTGGCATTGGCTAGGCGACAAATCCCTTGGGAAGTTAGTGGAGACACCACACTGGGATAGTGACGAGCAATGTGGCGTGGTGGTAACGCGTCGGACTCGCATTCGGAAGGTCTCGGGTTCGAATTCCAGATCGGCCTTATTGACATATGTTTTTCAAGTCTTTCCCTATATCACCAGGCAAATGCTGGGATGGATGTGGTTAGCCCCGCAACACAGACCTTAGGGTTTACATTGGGGGCACACCAAAAAAAAAGAACAAATGATGATAAAGTCTGATCATAATGTGGTGACGTCTTGATTGCTTCTTACAGATAACAAAGAACTCAACTAAACCTGAACTGAGGAACACAGTATATCTTAATCAATCCTATGATCTCAAGTATGTAAAGGTATTGTCGAACAAAGGCAAAGCGCTGTCTGTACGTATCATGGATTTCTCATTAATTTTTTCATATGTGTCGATTATGACACGATACCGGAGAGACAATAAGGTTGAGCCCACGGTGAATGAACGGCTTTGCTAGATGTGGAGCAGTGGGCTGGAGACATACATTAACTCAAAAGATCAACAAAATAGTCTTTCAGATTGATGAATTTGCATGTTTGTATATTCGCATCATGTACTCAAATCCATGACAGCACAAACAGCGTGCTCCTCTAACAAAAGCGAGTAAATCGACATAAAAGTGGTCCAAAATATTTACATATTGGTTGCATTCAACCGGTTCAAATTTTCTCGTCTTAGTATTCGGCACACAATTTGCACATGAAGACTAACATTTGAGGTTGTAAATGAATGGACTAGGAGGGTGCAAAAGTGCCTAGAGTACACTCACTATAACAAGAAAGGACGACCTACATTTTACGAGGTATCATCAGGTACTGTCTTAGATTCTATCCCGGACGTGGACAGTCAATTTTTTCGACAGTTGCCGACTACGGTTAGATACACAATCTATGCACCGCGCATATGTGTGAATGAATACTCACTGGTACACCGACACGCCGGAATCATACACTAGTGAAGTGAAGTCTGATGACTGACAATATTGGTTGAACAGGCGTACTATTTGCTACAGACTATCAAATCAAAAATCAAAATCACTTTATTTACAACTCGTATACAAAGTGTGGGTATCCTAGGAGTTTCCTGTGAGGATATCACCCTTAAGAAACAAAAAAATACCAATCACTATACAGTACATACGTAAACCAGACCTATACATTGACCAGTTTATTTACATCCTCGACATTCTTATTCAAGAGATGTTTCTTCAGTAGTCGATTGTCACAATTTAAAGGTGGTCTTCGACAGAAAATATTATTTGAGTTGTTATGAATAAGTTTTAGAACTTTAAACATTATGTTTTTTTGGAGCATTGGTATTTTACCGATGGGAGATTCTTTACTCTAAAAATACTTGCTCGAGTGGCATGGGACCTCTCACCCTCGTCAATGAACAGATAACGATATTTTACATAAATTTCAAATCTTCTGAAAATATACAGAGCAAAGATGTTAAATATACTGTAATTTTTGAAAAACTCTCTTTTAGGGTCTTTATAACCAGCTTTATTGATCGTCCTGAGTACTTTTTTTTGTAATTTAAAAATTAGTTCAAGCAACGACGATGCTGCTCCCCCGTAAATCAATAAACCATACCTCTAGTGGGGCTCAAACAAAGAAAAATAGATGGTCTTCAGAAGACCCTTCTCTATCGAGTTTCTCACTGAGTAAATTGTGGCACAAGTTGACCGAAGCTTTTTTAGTACCTTCTCGACATGCCTCTCCCACCTAAGATTGCTTTGGATTGTCATCCCTAAGTATTCTGCAGAATCCACGTTCAGAACTTCCTCGCAATCTCAACTTGTATCCATATAGTTATCATAACTGTTAACTTTGATTAATGCATCGGTTGACCCTCGGAGGTGAAAGACAATTAGTTTTTTTTTATATTCAGTGAAAGATTATTGGAATGTAACCAATCTTTAATGTTCGAGAAGTCACAACTGATGTATGGGAGGTCTGAATAGTTTTTCATTGTATAACACAGGGCAGTATCATCTGCGTATTGAACTTTCTGGGAATTATTGTTTATATTATGGATGTCATTTATACAAAAATTAAACAATAGTGGAGATAAAACCGAACCCTGGGGCAATCCATATTCAATATCTTGTTCAAAGCTATGGACATTACTTATTGAGACCAATTGCTTCCTGCTATCTGGAGAACACGATGGTAGTCTCAAACTAGAACCACTTATCCCACTCGTATCAAGTTTCTTAAGTAAACGCGGTCTAATTATCGTATCAAAAGCCTTTCGTAAATCCAACAGCAGAACAACAGGGATGAGATAGTTTTCGATCGCATCTGTGATGTACTGATGATGAACTATTATAGCATCATCTGTGGACGTATCTTTCTTAAAACCGAATTGATAGTCGCTGATCAAGTTTTGGGACTCAAAGTAAAAAATCAGTTGATCATGCAACACTTTTCCAAACATCTCTGACAAATAGAGGGTACATGGGGAGTTTTTTTTTGATATAAATGTTTATTCAGTAATTGAACGAAGTGGAATAGGATGGAAACCCTTCAGGGTCCCCGAATTCATACAGCTACGTCACACCTAAAAATACAAACAACTCCTCGGACGCTGACTAAACGCTACATAATAGTTCCTGACTCTTCGAAGAATGTGACCAAGCATTACAAAGGCCTTAGACTCAGCCTCAATTTGAATTCATCACTACCGACTAGCTCTTGCAATCACTCCTCCATTCTCTTCTCGCATCTTCCTAGTTTAGGCAGACATCAGGCATATGAATCACATATATTCTTTCGTCGCACCTTTCACATATCTCAGAGGCCAGGAGCAACTCATGCCACTTTGGATAAATATTTCCCAACCTTCTCTTCTTATCCGAATATTTCATTGTTTTTCATTCTGACTTGTCACAGCGTTCGGCCTTCCTATACGTCAACAAATTCTGCATTTATAATTCCAGCAACTTGAAGGTGGTTGTGTCGCGTCTGCTTGATACATTGACAACCAATAGAGAATAAAATGAGAAAAAGCAGCGGGTTGATTTGAAATCTGGTCGAAATTGGTATCGGGCTCATTGAACGGCAGTCTGCTCATTTTGAGCCAACCAATGTTTGAGCGATTGTGGAGTGACCTCACCCAAGACACGCGCGCACGCATGGCTAACTGAAACCTTCACATAATATCCCTCCTCCAAAAGAAAGACGCAAAACACATGTTTTTTTTCTACCTGTCTCTCGAAGATCAGAACAGACATCATATGACACGGGCAAGTACCAATATCCTAAAACAACAAGCAAGTCTGAGGTTTCAGACCTCCGGACAAACAGTTTACAATGAAGTTCTGAGGATTATAAACTCAAGTAGGGATATAAGAAGGAGAAGAAGCTGGAGGTTGTACACAGAGACGTGGTAAGATACGTGTTGGGATGCCGTTTCAACTGTGAGAGAGAGATTTTACAGGTTTGAAAACATGTCATCATTAGGATTTAGAGAAGTACAGAGTAAGTTGATATATGCCTTTACTGATTACACAAATGAACGAGGTACGATGGCTTTCAAGGTTGGCGGAGGTGAAAAATTATATGAGTATCAAGACAAAGTGGGACAGGCGGGTGGAATTTAGTGCGAGGGTCTTGGGATAAAACAAAAGGGCATGAGAGGTTGCGGGCTTGGGGGAGGGGGAGATCAGAAAGATGACCCGACATAAGGAGCTTAAGGGATGGCGGGAGGCTATGGAGCGTATGAGTAGCTTGCAAGTGTATAGACAGGGTAAACGGGAGTGGGGTGTTAATGAAGGTTTGTATGATAATTCAAGGCGAAGTGGATTGTTGGCGGATGCAAGTGCAAGGGCCGGCAGGTTGAACACGAGGGTGCATCGCGGTCATTTTGAGGAGGTGAGGAGCTTGTACGGTCTCTGTGGTGGTGGGGAAGCGAGCATGGGGTCATCGGCTGCACATTTCTGAGGATTCGAGAGGTGGCCATGGACGAGGCGTTGGGGTTAGGAGATGATAATAATTTGAACGAAGTCATTTCTACTAGGCAAAGGCTGGCTTGGTGGAAGAGTAAGGTTGATGAAAATAATTGGTAGGATGAAAGTGATTGTTAGGCATGAGTTAGAAAATTGATGTTAGCTACAAAAAATATAAATATATTGTTATCTGCGCGGTGCCCCTGCTGTGAAAGGGTGGTTAAACCAGGAGTGTAATAAAATCAATCAATCAGTAATTACCATCTGTATTAAGATACGAGAACTTAAACCAAAAATAAAAAGTTTACTTCAACACCAAAATGTGGGCGGGCTGAAGGCTCTATTACGTAGTTAACACCCAGGGGAAAACCCTGAAAGGCTTCGGACTAAGGTCAAATACCCATCCTTTGCTTATGAAATGTGTGTATGTAACAAAAGTGATTTCGAGTGATTGATAGTTTACCGCTTCAATTTGGATTTCCATAAAAATTGCGCACACAGGACAAGCACCTTGAGACGCTCCAGTCAACGCGTTTCCTCATTGAACAGAGCAACGTTGAGGGTAGTACTACTCCTAATCTCGGCGTGCCTCTACATGCCCATACTGGAAGAAAGGGACCAAGCACAGATTGAGTACATGTATACCTCTCACGTGAAGTTGGCAGCCACCCATTGAACAGGCGAGCACTTCCGGGTGTTAGCGGAGAAACGATAGTCTCAAGGGAGTCGTAGTTGTAGGCTTACGATGTTGGCTGCTGTGATAACCTGTTTCGTCCCAAAGAATTAAGGTGCGAAGGAGTGGATTGATTAGATGTGTTGACACAAATTGAATATGAACCGGATCCTGCTCCTGAGATTGAGCCTGACTGAGCACTTCACAGGAATTGAAGTGGAAATGGACGACTACTTGCGGTTTTTTTATGTGTGAAATGGAAAAGAATCGCCGTATCGAGGAGGTGGCAGAGCTACCACATTCTTAGCCGCCTTGAGCTCGTCGTAGCTAAAATTTATACAAACCAAAGTGAGAGGCCCATCGTTCACCTTTACATCAAGATTCTGAAAGCAGACAAGCTGTGTTGTCACAGGCAGGAAAGTATTGCAACAATACTCATAGAGGTGAAATGCGGCTAGTTGTTTCGAACACATAATTATTCTAAACTGAAGCGGAAATAACTATAAGAGTTATTGAAACACAAACAACTCTGCTTCAAAATGACAACAATACCCCGTTTATTCACATTCAAAATTCATCGCTCGTAACATAACCTATTGGAACATAACAACATCATATTCGCGCCAAAGGCTTCCCTCTCATTCATCAGGAAAACATCCTCTCCCCTGGAAAGCCTCCTTCCGTCATCTTGTTAGATCACCTCAAACTTTGGATTGAGCCAATTGTTAAGGGCAGATAACTCAATTTCTGATAAAGAAACAGAGGGGGTGCTGATAACTTCAGATCCGTACTCCTTGATAAGGAAGGCTTCCGAAATTTCCCTTGCGGTCTTGTTTCCAAAAACGGGAGTCGTCTTGCATCTGCCATACGTAGGTCGACAACTGCATTGTTCAATGTTTTCGGGGAGATTACCGCCCTCACTTTGGTTGCAATGGAATAACCATGCTTCTTCACTCGCGTATAAACACATCTGCCTGTTTGTCCAACGTACGCTTTCTTGCAAGACATATGAATCTTGTATACAATACATACTCTGCAAAAAACAAAAAGGAGATGTGACCCACATTGTTTTTCAAGTTGAAGAGGACTTCTACGTATGCCTAAACGTGCACGCAGTCAAGGTATCGTCATATCTCTGTCTCTGAACGGTCTCCGGGTACTTCAGTCTAGAGTAGTGAAGCGACCCTCGGAAGCGACGATATGTCTTCGAGGACGGATTGGGTGTCGCGAACCCCACACAAGATTTCGTAAGTAAAATTGATTAGAAAAATATTTGAGGGTAATACTAAACGTATAATGAACAATTGAACGAGGAGTCGATAAAGCAAGCTTAAGAGATCATCAGCCAAGAGTGTGTTCTTTTGGCCTTAAGTGCCACATGTAGTGACGCAAAAAATCACCCAGTTGAAAATCAGAAGCAAAGGGGCAGAAAAGCTCTGAAAGCTAGCATATAAACACTTGGGTAAGAGACGCACTGAACTTGATCCGATGTTCCTTTTATTAATCAAATTTGGTGGAAAAGCAGGAAAAAAATTTAGTGAATTGAAGTGCAAAAATCCTTTCTGGTCAATACGATGAACTTATGCACTATTTCCCGTCAAAGGAAACATAGATGCTACGTGATCTCCCCATACAGACTTTAACCAACCTGGTCTAAAATTATCGCAGTAGTTCTTACCTTTCTGCTTCTCGAAATT
>JAQFXQ010000230.1:0-10477 GCA_034693645.1 Pergamasus crassipes | reverse complement strand
TTTTGCACATGTTGGGAGTCCGATTGATCTTTTCAGATATGCAGGTTTAATCCTATCGAGGTCCTGAAGATTTTTCATCGAAAGGTGTTCCCAGATAACCTGAATCCCGTATGAAGCTGCGGGCGCTATTTTCATTGTGAATAATCTCAACACGGTGTCTAATGATAGTTTTTGTGGATCACGGATCTCCAAGCATGATCAAAGCGCACTCTTGGTGCGTGATTTTATATGTTCGGAGAATGTTGTAGTGGACCTAGAGACCGTACTGCCAAGGTAGCAAAACGATTTCACATATTCCACAGATTTTCCATGCGGCTTTAGTTCGTCACCCTTTGCGATCCGACCACCCGGCAAAACTTCTTTGCCTTGGTTTTCTGATCGTTTATTTGAAGTCTAAAATTTTGAACATAATCGGAAAGAGTGATTAGTGCGAGTAGATAGTAGTAGTAGGGTATCACTTAGGGGTCAAGTCAAGTTGGCAAAGTTTTAGCCACTCTAACCTAAAAACCCGTAGCGGACGACGTGGTAGGGACATGAATTGTCCTAAAGCCGAGCTGGCATAACTTAACAAGTTCTTTTCCCATTCAACACAAGGTCAATGGGAAGACACACCTGTACTACAGACCTTGTTTGTACTGTGCGCACGTATTTTCATCTCTAATGAGTCTGCAAGCCATGTGAACATCATTCCTAAAGTGCGAGACCCGTCGAAAATACTGCCTATTTAATTATTCATTTCCATCCAATAATGTTGTAACTCCTGAGTACACGGTGTGGAACGTGACCTTTCAGTCTTGCACTCAACACAAGGTATTTTGTAGTGCTATCAAGAGTGTAGATATACTCATATCTTGTATGTACTCGCATAACCACAGCTGGTATACATCTGCTGACCTCAACGATGAGGGGTGAAGGCTGCAAGTTGAACCAACTCTGTAAATAAACCATTTCATTTACTTGATTGAGGTCTCATTTCTAGTAGAGTTATGGAACCTCTGAACGAGCTTAACCACCTCAAAGTTCAACAATCAACACCAAAGTTATTTGTGGTCACTCATCTGCAAGGCATTTGTGTCATCCGCAAGGCATCTATGTGCATCCAATGTGGCCAACATACATCTCAATAGCATCTCCTAAAATGCGAAAGTCGGAGTGAGCAATTGCGACATTACGCAAGTGCAGAGAATGATCTGTTTTGATGATATGTTTTTCGACATGTTTTTTTTAAACAGGTGACCTGCTGTGAATACAAACTAGATTTAATGTCACTCAGACACCAAGGGTGGATGTCTGGCAGATGTTCACTATTCAACTATCTGGTTCCTCGCAGTGAGTTTGGTATGCATCTGACTGCATGAAGTGCAAATCTCGTTCGGTTCCGTTCATATTCATTTGCTACACTCATCGCACGGCCTTCACCTCAAAATTACTCAACGCTAAACTTTGTTTTCCATTCCTGCATGTTGCAGAATATTTCATCTCTTCAACGCATAATTTTACGAATGAAGCAACAAGCTAAATTTCCACATTTTCTTATACAAACCTGAATTGGTTACCCGCATGATTTTCATGGTGATTGAAGGCCTACTTCAGCTAAGTTGTCTTGCAAGATTTTCAGAAGCCATGCAAGTGATTGCGCTGGATTTTGTTACTAATAAATAAAAAATTCGGACATGTGAAGAAAAAAGTGACGTCTGCCCCGACTCGAAACATGGCCACTGCTGTAACAATTGAGCACTAGAGGAGACACTCTCCAACACACCGGAAACAAATTCAGCGCGGCAAGCTGCTGAACGACGTCCGAATGCACACCTTTGCCGGTGTGCATTTACCGAGCAAGGTGGCGTGGTGGTAGCGCGTCAGACTCGCAATCCGAAGTTCTCGGGTTCGAATCCCAAATCGGCCGTCCTGATATAGGTATTTTAAGTCTTTCCCAATTTCACCAGGTATATGCTGGGATGGATGTGGGTAGGCCCGCAACACAGATCTTAAGGTTTACAGCGGATAAACTCCCACAATAAAAAAATTGGATGAAATAAAAATTGATTTTCCTACACATGTCAAAATTGGTTAATGAATTAGTAGCAAAATGCAGAGCAATCACTTATATGGTATGAGGAAACTGTTTGTCCCACTGTAACAATCTTTGGCTTTAACAACGTCAGCAGAAACACATCTACAGTAATATATGTACCTTGCAGTGAATTTTTATTTTATTTTCTTAGTCGATTTAGAACCGTCCTTAATTTTATCGAGATATAGCTCTGCCCAGCTAGGATGAGAGTCGTATGCTATACAGTGTAGTTATTGGGATAACTCAATATTGCGGTCGTATTTATGATATGTATCTGAAGCATGTTTTAGGAAACATCTTACATCGTAAGTCTGACGCAGACAAAGCGTAACCACATGCAATATACAAGTGTGCATTTACACGTACATTTTTTTTGTGTGTACCCGCCGTAAACCTTGAGGTTTTTGTTGCGGGGTTAGCCACATCCATCCCAGCATTCACCTGGTTATACGGGGAAAGTCACAAAAAACCTATATCAGGAAGACCACCACGCCACCTTGCTCGGTGATCTTCGAGATAAGATCCCAGGGAACAACATCAACCACATTTTGCAATCACCAGTCGCTTTAACGTAAAATTATTTGTAAACGAAATCAGACCAATATCACAGGTCCAATGAAAGCACTCAATCGTCCGTATATGCACGGTACTTATTGATGCTTGTTTTGGCTATGGAAAGGCTCATCAGAATTGCAGGACTCCAACATAAAGTGGGAAGCATACCAACGCAAGACAGGCGAAACACTCAAGAGACGGCTGCCCCTATTTGAAGCAAGTTCTTCAATCACAGAAGTATTATGGCTATGAGTTGAAGAAAATCTCGGCAGATCCACTTAAGAGTGTTTTCATCGCCAGGCAATGGAAGCCATCACAGGGTGTATTCGGTTTGTTTCGAGTTTCTATTGGTATGATGAGATCGGGGTCATCACATGTGTTCGCTTTCAGAAACTCCTCCACACTCTGAAAGCCGTCACAGTTTCATTATGCTATGCGGTTATGACGGAGCTTCCTCCGTTGTTTTTGGCCGCCCGTCGATGGGTTGTCCTGAAGCTGCAGAAGACTTTCCCTGGGGAAGCCATAAGGATTTTGTTGCCTCGGTGCCTTACAACTTCCATGGGTTCTAAGATAAAAAAAATATCTGGAATCCCCGCAGAGCGATCTCAAACCTTGATTCCTGAATGACGGCATCTTAGCTGGGATCCAAAGAAGGTTTTCAAGGATATCCTACGCGTAAAGAAAAAAAATAGTGTCTGCGACAAAACGTCCTCAAGTGTAACTTAAGTGCGGGCCGCCTCATCAGGTACATCATATTGAACGACAAAATCTTCAAGGATTTGGCGATGGCTAACTTGCATCCAGAGAGAGAATCCATGGGTTTGATGCAAGACAGCCAGGACATGCCAGATGGCATGACCGTGGTGCCCTGGAAGCGGTAAGTGTTAGGCCTGGGACGTCACCATCTGGTCAACCACAGCGCCAAGCTACCTTCGAAATACAATAAAGAAAGTGGGGGCAGCCGCCCCTCTGGCTGAGGACCAGAAGCGTGCAAAATATATTGACCTAGAAAACGGATTCGTGTTCCAGCCAGTGGAGTCGGAATCATCTATCGCCGTCGGAGATAATACCGTCGATTGATCACGACTACAGGAGACCACCGAAGCTCGGTGTTTCTGTTGCAGAGAATCGTTTTGGCTGTCCAACGGGGAAACAGTGTTTCGGTCACTCTTCCCTACCGAATCGCATATAATTTAGAGGCGATGACCCATGTCTTATTGTAAATAACGAATTTGATTTTCAATAAGTAGTTTGTAAATTGCAGGCTCTGTGGGCAGCCCTATCCCGTCTACCATGTTGTTACGTGCACAGCGCAATTATTGCTCCCCATGTAGACAATTATGAACAAATCCACTTACTATTTGCCTACCTTTCTTTGTTTTTTATGCTTTGTTATTCTCAACATGAAAGCTATTAATAAATTAATTTGCCGTAAAAAGTGTTTGTTCACAGTATAAATAGATGTTTGAACGTTTTTTTTCTCGATTTCGGATTTGACTTGTTTGGAGTATATTACTAAGTTTGATTTAGCTCTTTTATGTACACGTTTACTTGTTATTTTGATGGATTAACAAGACTTTCAATATCTTTTTGCTTGTTTTTGAAGCAGGCCCAGATGCTTTCAGTTAGCTCACTCCATTCGCTTGCAGTTTGAATCAGAAGAGATCTTCCATGTTTGACTGCTCGTGATAGTCCAATTTCGAATATGTTTTTGGGCGTATCCTATCACTAGTGTTCTCCCCAAAAACTTTTATTACGCAATTGTAGGTGTCTTCTTTTGTGATTGCTCAAAAAGAGAACTAACTTGCGTGAATTTGATAGGATTTAACACATTAGAGAGCCTGTAACTCTCTTTTGTCGCTGCTGGACGTACTATAGTCTCCAATTAGTCAAAACTATTATATTTTGAACTAATTGGGGGTAGTTCATATACTAAAGATTACGGTAACCCCATGCTCCAGCTCCATACAACAGATGGGAGCCAGGGGGAAACTTATAAATCATTGGAGGTATTGATGACTCTGTTTTTCTTCTTAGTGCACCCAGGAACGAAGTCGCCTTTGTAAGCTTTTTTTGAATTGCCCATTTTGGGGATTGTAACTGAGTCCAGAACCGAGAAGATCACCAATATATTTTGTGACGGACTCCTGCATTATATGTTTATTGTCAAGTAATAATTGTGTGGTGTAGTCACATTGTTTAGTACTTGTTCGTGTGAATAATATGATATATATTGTGATTGCGTTTTGTTGATCTTAATACAATTCCTGTCACACCACTCTCCAATCTTATTGAGGTCTGACTGCATTTTTGATTGTAGACCATTGATGCATCATAGTATGCAACAATACAACTTGACGAAATGTTCTTCTGTTTTCTACTGATCTTACTCTTTGAGTATTTTACTAATTAAATTCCATAAATCGTATTTGTTCCCGGGACCGGCAACAGTTTTCAGTGTGACGCTGTTGTTTTCCTTGTTACTAACATACGGCTTGCCCACAGAAATGGCGACTCACAAACTATGCCACTTGCCTTCAATAGTCAATTGGTTTCGACACTTAGTTTTAGCTTGGTACCATCAAAATGATTCCATTTGTCAGCTGGACGATGCTCTGTGTTTGGTCACATGTGGTTCAGATATTTGCCCTAAAAATGTAAGATAAATTCGATGTGCATTCGAACTTCTTTCCCAAGATTTGGTTCGGCTTCCATTTGATATCTTAGTCAACTTGAGTCGCTCCGGGGCTAAGTACATTACTTTTCAGGTTAAATAACCTCGTCCTCAGTAGCGTCTGAAACATCCATTGTACCCAATAAGTTACTGGTATTAACTTGGATACTTATGTATCCACAGGTTGTTGTTATAGAACTTTTTTGAGGTACCAAATGCTGTCATAGCATGATGACAGAAGTAGGCGCAACTGATGCGACACTATCAGCCGGAACGGATCTGTCTCTTGCACTGGTGCACCCCAGCCGGTCTGCGGAACTACTTTCGGGTAGATAGGGGTCATCCAAAACTACTCTCAGGTAGATAGGGGTCTCCCGAGGCTATTTTTTAAAGTTTATTGACATAAATGAAAATAAATGAATAGAAGAAGTTAGGCATCTCTTCAGGAAGCATTCTTTAGCCGGCGAAATATATTCGCTTGAATACCTAATATTATGCTTATAGCACCAGATTACAGTCCCTGACGAAGAGACAGAGCATCCTAGGATCTACTCTCATGCAGTGCACCAGGTCCTCACTGCCGTCCCCCATGACACGCACAGCGCTCTTCCAGTCCTCTCTCTGTTCAGTGTACCGTACACAGTTTTCCAGAACATGTTCCACATCCTCTCAAACTCCACACATCTCACACAAATCGCTGTCACGCTTCCCAATCTGCTTTTGGGTGGACCCCGTAAGGGCTTTCCTACATCTAATCCTGTGGACTCACACAGCCAGCCTCCTTTCCAGTAGCAAAACTGGTACTCTCGTGCATACTCTTATGCTTATCCTTGACCTCCGTGAGTTTCAAGACTTTTCCTCATGCCAGTCCGACCCTTCAATGTTGAATCGTTAATTCAGTACACGTCTCACATCTTACTTCCTCCTATGTGGCTTGATTTTGGTACACGCCGTGTCCTCTACGGCCTGCTTTGCGTGCCTGCCAATCAATTCGTTCCCTTGGTGGCCCGAGTGAGCTGGAACAGACTGCGGCTTTGTTTTTACTCTGAGTGATTCTGGAATCCTCAGAACGGCCTCCAGGACATGCGGAGCCTCGTGATCCACGCTTGCTTCATCACTACGACTACACAAGTCCATGAGTGCGCCCATTGAGTCCGTCAACTGAACAAGTTCTGATTCGCCTCCCATGTATGCGTGTAGCAAGCCTTGATTAAGGGGCACTTGTTCCGCTATTTTGGCGGAGCTGCACGATTCGATCCTTGTCTTTGTTTGCCGGTTGTGCTTGAGACAGATGGCCGCTGAACCACCAATCTCAGTGGATCGACAGAAGGATCCATCTGTGTTAACGAGGCAATCTTTCATCTGGTCTCCTGAAATCGGTGCTCTAGGTTTACTGAGGTTAAGAGAGACAGTGGCGGTACCTGATAGATCAACCGTGTGTCTGTCAGGGACAGCCACACCGTCGGAGATCCATGATGCTCCTGTTGCCATCTCGCATGCACGCGTTTCACTCCTCTCCAGATCAATTCTACTTAAAATACTGTTCCTGGCACTGACCATTCTGGCGATAAGCTGACAGAGCGTGTACTCAGTCCGCAGATCCATAAGCATTATTCCTGCTTCAGCCATGATTGTTTCCGTGCTCATGCCATTGGAAGCAATTCCAGTGCAATACGTAGGTTTCTAGCGATTGCCGAGTTTTGTTTCTTCACCAAGTCACGGCTTAGTTTAGTCATAAATGGTGAACCGTAATCTACCGTGGACAATAGTATACCCCTAACGACCACAACTGCCAAAGACGGCGGTATGCCCCAGCTTCTGCCACACAAATTTCTCTACACAATCTGCACATTGTTCGGCTTTTCACAGAGACGCTCACCCTGTTCCGTCCATCGCCCATCCTTTTGAATAAATACTCCTAGAAACTTCACTGATTTGACTCTCTCAATCGTTTTCTGATCTAGATGGACAGCGTAATGGGTCCTTTTACTCGCATTCAAGACCATCATTGCAGTCTTGTTGGGCTCTATGCTGAAACCCATGGTCCCTTATTCGGCCAGGCGATTCTTCAGAACATTTTGAAGGTGATTTGCCATCAAGGGGTTTGCTTTGTTCCCTTCGCATTTCACCCTTAACACCGCATCATCCGAGAACTGAGAAAGTCTGAGCCCTGCTGGCAGATGCTCTCCTAGCTTCTTCGTGCATGCAGCGAACAAAACTGGGGACAGGACTGCTTCCTGTGAGACCCCCTGGTCAGGAATTTGCATCGAATCAGACTTCACGGCGCCACACACCATCCGTACTGTCCCGCTTTGGAGCTGGGGTACAATCGCTCTGTCGAACCCACACTTAGAATTGATCCCTAGCCCAGATAATAATTCCTCAATCACCTCATGTCTCAACATATTAAATGCCTCACTGACATCAAAAAACATCGCCACCGCATGATTCTGAATTTGCCTGCTCAATATCCGTACACAAATCCGGAAGGTTGTCTAGGGGACCTCGAAGAGGCCGATATGCCGACATTTTGTCTGCGAGTGCTGACCTCTCCTCGAGAAGAACCATTAGTCTTCTTAGAAACATTCTCTCCATTAACTTTCCTACTTGCGAGGTCTTCACAATTATCCTGTATGAGCCTTCTTATTCTTATCCTTTCTCTGCTTGAGTATTGGTAGTCCCTCCCCATGTCTCCATTCTTCTGGCCAAGAGCCGCTTTCCAGCACAGTATTAAAATACTCTGGTAGTTTTTCCTGTCCCAGCTCAGGGAGCGATTTAAGATTTTTTGTTTGAAACTCCGTCAGGTCCACAGGCGCTTTGCGCCTTCGCCGCTTCCAACGCCGCCGGAAGCTCCCAGCGTGTAAACTTACACATGAGCCTGTCTGTTGTTGTTTTTCAGTTAGCGCCTGTTTGATCTCTCGATGGATTCTGTGGCCTGCCGATGAATGTCCCCATTGTTGACAACAGCAGATCGTCCAAGGACATGCTTACGTCCAGCTTATTGGTGACGCAGCAGCTCATAAATGGACACGTGGGTGCTTTCTGTCGATCGTTCTTTACCCATTCCCATACCGGCGCTAATGACGACGAGTTTGATAGAGATCCCACAAATCGTGAGGATCTCTTACCTGTCAACTGCTGACAGTATTCCTTTATCGCAGCTTTCAGTTTCTCTCCTTCCGCAAAATCCACCAGCAGTCCGTATCTCTTGAATCGCAACTTTATCACCTTCAGTTGACTGAATAGTTGCACTAGCTTCATGTCGGGGGGTGGTGCCCAAGTTGGTAGCCGGATTTTCCTTGTAGACATGGCCCTGGCTTTGTTCATTACTGAGAAGATGTCTCCGTCGCCTGCACACTCGTTAACAATCCTCCTGTAAAGTTTCCAGTCTGTGAGTTTCACTGTCCTCCAACCGCTACTCTTTAGCTCATCCCACACAATCCAACACACTGCATGATCAGACACCTGACCAATATCCTCCACATTCCATTTGCACTTATTGGCGACTTCAGTGGACACTGCAGAAATATCCAACTGCGACTCCACCGGACCCGATCTAAAGTTTCTACGAAAGGTAGGACGACCATCATTCAGTATAATCATGTTGAGGTCTTCTTCAATGAGCCTCTGAATCACTTTGCCCCTTTTGCAAGTTATTTTACTACTCCAGGATGTGTTCTTCGCGTTAAGGTCACCTGTTAGGAAACTCCAGTTATGTGTCTTCAGACTCTTGTATATAGGTTTTTTGGTTTGGCGACAGGTAGCCGGTGACAACCTCATACTCCTGACCTTGGATACGGAGAGATACAGCGCATAGATGCCCACCGTCAACTCCAACTGGATCAATTCTAGATTGTGGGATGTCGCTCCGGACCAGAATCGCCGCTCTCGACTTTTGCTCATCCCTCTCCCCATGAAGAAGAAATACCGCCTTAGTAAAGTTCTTCTGACAATAAATAACAGAATATTGATGCCACGTTTGATGTTTGTTGAATAGCGTGCTCTATTTACACACAGTTAAAATTAGTTTCAGCGCAACGGGTGAACGGAGTTGCCAGTATTTTGATCAGGGTTGGATGTGCAGTGTCCAGGTGGCCATAAAACACGATACGTAGGTACAGCAGAGAAACTACACGACTATCGAAAAGGTCATATCAAATATATAATACTACCACCGCACGACGAAGCAGTCCGAGGAGCAAATTTCGTGACTATGCCTCTTCCCCTTGGTGATCTCATATAAATCCATATCGCGACATGTATGCACACCTGCATTCAGATTCTGAGATCTAAATCAAACATGTACCTCCAACACATGATTGCTACTCTCTTCATTTTGTTGGTGTTGGCGACCACAATACATTCTCAAGGTAAGCCTCGTTAATATCTGGTCATCTAGTATTTTTTTTCTTCATTCACTATGGAATACGACGAGCCGGTACATTCTTAATGAACATCATCTCGAGTGTTATTTTACTTTGTGAAGTCATTATATATATTTATTTGACCATGAGACCAAAAATAAACTGGCATCGCTGAGATCCATAGAAACTACCAGCACCCAAGTTCATCATAGTTTTCAAAGATACAAGAAAGTAGAAAAGTGACGCTATCTCAAAACGCGCATCTGCCTTGATGGCCCTATTATTTCGGCTACAGGGATACGTGTACGCCTCGCCACCTTGTTATACTCATGCGAGAATAAAATTATTACAGCGTGTGGTGCGTGCTTTCCACTGAAGCCATGCGCTTGCTATGGACATGATCTCAAGACAGGGGCGGAAGCCGCGAAACGTAGAGGGCCTTATTTCCGCGACAATCCACTGAGCCTTGGATGAACCAGCTGGATAGATTTTCTCTCTGATTCACGATGTCCTAATAAACATATCTTTAAACAAAATCGCTTTTTCAATAAATAAACAGTAAAACTTACTTCAACAAAAATACAGAATACATTGGCAAAATCATCGAGCAAAGGGACGTGGTGATAGGGCGTCGCCCTTGCACTCAGAAGGTCCCGGGTTCGATCTACAGATCGGCCATTCTAATATAGGTTTCTCGTTTTTTTCCCGAAATCATTAGGCGAATGCTGAAAAGGAAATGGCTAGTCCCTCAACGCAGGCCTCGATTGATTTACAGCGGTGCCCGAGAAAACGAACAAAATACAGTAGGCA